>PVKP010002734.1:0-118841 GCA_004027715.1 Plecturocebus donacophilus
TTTTTTTTTTTAAAAATAAGATCATCTAGACTTGGATAGGTAGCCATTGTGGATATCATACAAGCAGAAGAAGCTGATCTGTGGAGAAGACTCACAGGACAGTAGTACTGAGAAAGCAGAGAGTCCCAGGGAGAGACAATCCAGTTTCCACAGCCTTGACAATAATTCTTGCTTTATAATTCTGTAAAATTTCCTCTGAAGCCTCCCAGTAAGTTCCTTTTCCACAAACAAGCTGGTTTGACTGGTTTCTTAATAGTTAAACCACAGAATTTCGCAGGCAGCAATAACGGGGAAGTGGAGTGCACTGGTGACACAAAGACAGCATGAAAATCTTAAATGTTTTCAGTGTCAAATGACTTGAGTTTCTGGAGACACAACTTCCTCTTCCAAGAAAATCAAACTATGATACATAATAGTTGTCACATTGTTAGTTAAGACACATTTATACAACATTTTAAGGTTGGAGGCAAATTACATTTGCCAAGGGCAATGTGTCAGCCATTGTTCATTAGAGGGTAGATACTTTATTGGTAGGTGGTACAGTTCTGTTCTTAAGGTTATGTTTCTGATTTTCAGAGAAATCATTCCCTGTTTCTCTTTGTGGGCAGAATGGCTGTCTCAGTAGGCTGCATTATAAACTCAGTTGGAGAAAACTGGTTTATTTGTTGAATGAGAACTTCATTTATTTTGTATAAATGAACACCACTTTTTATTCTTCACAGGTTATTGACAAGCATTATATTATGTTAAAATACTTGACATTAAAGTATTAACATGTTATACAAATCTGAAAAACAACAGCCGCCTAATAGATACCCAGAATTTCTGTTAATTGATCAACTAAGCATAATATCTTTGCTCTTAAGCAAGTGGTTAAACAAATTGATGGTTATTAGTAGTATAAATCTTGCAAAATTTGCAGAGAAAATATAATTTGTCTATTCTAAATATGTTAAATGGTTTAAATGATATGTTAAATAGTTTAAATGATGAATAGCATGAAAAATATTAGCTATACTGTATTAGCCATTTGCCTTGTAACAAATTACTCCCAAACTTACCAGCTTAAAATAACAAGCATTTATTAACTCAGTTTCTGTGGGTCAGGAATCCAACAACAGCTTCATGGAATGATCCCAACTAAAGGTCTCCCATGTGGTTGTAGTCTAGCTGTTGGCCAAGGCTGCCATTTTAAAGACATGAATGAGACAGAGTTATCCACTTCCAAGCTCACTGTGTGGCTGTTGGCAGGAAGCCTTAGCTCCTTACCATGTGGGATTCTCCATGTGGCTGCTTAAGACATGGCTTCCCTCAGAGCATGTGACATAAATAATTAGAGAGAGACCTTGGTGTACAGCCTCATCTCAGAAATGAAAAACCTTCAGTTTTATTGTATCAACACAGGTATGATGTAGCAGGAACAACACAGGGTGTGGAAGCTGGAGATGGAGATTCCTGGGAGCCCAGTTGGAGGCTGCTACCATGGCTACATCTCTTGCTAGAGTTCCCATTTTTGCAGCCTGCCATCACTTCACCTAAGATTGAACAGAATCACTGCCTAGATTTAAAATAGCCCAGTATATTCTTTTTTCATGTGCACTCTCACTTTACATCTCAATTTTCATTCTGAGGAGTACTCTTAAGAAAGAATTATCTTCCCTTTTAATGTGTGGGAAAACTCCCCTGTGTATAAAAACAAAACAGTCATTCACCATCTCTTTCTAGTGTGTGACATGCAGTGAGATTTAACTTCATTGCTTTGTTAGAATATTCTATTCTCTGTGGAGGGCCGTGTTTTTTTTAAAAAAAAACATCACTCTTTCAGTTTCTGCTGCAAAAAAAAAAAAAAAAAAAAAATCTCTGTGAAGTTTGTGAAGTGAAATGGACACAAACATGGCTCAAAGTCTAGAGGAAATAAAATGAAGCCACAATCTCAGTCTGTGAAAAAGAGATAAGTTAGGATAAAACTACAGCAAAAAATGCCCAGGAAGAGAAGCCTGCTCTTGAGAAGTCAGAAAAGTCAGAGGATAAAATACCCAGCAAAAAGTTTACTGATCCCAATGGGGAAACAAGGAACTAACCTCACAGCATTTATATGCAAAATATTTTTGGTGTTTTGGGGCCTGATGACTCTAAGGAAAACCAGGTATACACAGCTTTAGGGCATGATGGAGAGAAAGCTCTCAGAATACACTCTCATGAGTCTCATAAACAGCAACATTCTCCAGCGTAAATGACAATGAGAGAATATGATGAACTCCTGAAAGGAGATGCCACAGGAGGACCCAGACTTACTTTTTCTCAGCCATTTCCTCAAGGAAAAGAGTGGGAATTGATAATACTAAATTGACAAGTCCAAATAAGCCTTCAGGCAAAGCAGATGGTCCTTTTTTCTTTTTTAATACCCAAACCAGTCTCAGATTTCTTCAGCCAGAAAGCATGTTTTTGCAGGCTTTTAAAAAATCCCAAGCAAAGTTGTGTCATTCTCAAGAGTTATACAAAACCAGGTTTGCATCTTGGTTCTGACACCCGGTCACTGTGATACTTTAGGAAGCTTACTTGGCTTCTCAAGACCTCCATTTTCTCACATGTAAAACACAAACCCTGACACATGTACATGCTCTTGTTAATAGTGAATAGGTTTTGTTTGTTCTTTCCCAAAAGGATTTGATGCTTGTATTTTCAGGAATAAAAATTCTAAATGTAATAGAAGACTCTAAACTTAACGTCTTGTTAGGGTGATAGGAGAAATAGTAAACTCAATCCTCGTTTAGCTGCAGTGAAACAATCAACGCTCTCTCTATTTTTTTGAATTGATGAACTTCTGATTGTGTGTGACTCTTAATTGTGTCTATACTCTTAGTTTTGTGATGAACAGTATCCAAACTGCAAAAGACTTGAAGACAGTGTCATCACTATATGCCTACATCTTTTTAGCACAGACCTTTGTACATAGAAAGTTCTCAACAAATATCTGTTAATTTAAGTTAAAGAACATTTAAGGAGTTACTACGGTTTAGGTCTGGAACTCACATCCCATTTTCCTTCTATTGTCCCACTCATATGCATTTCAACCATGCATATGTGTATTTGGAGCCTAGGATCTTCAAACAGGCAGCAGGGACCTAATTAAGCCATTAATGGATTAACTTCATTTTTTGAAGTTGATAACTTATTTAGACTTAGTGATCTTTCTTTGCTCATTAGCACCTCTCCCTGTAGGCAGAGAGAAAAAAAGATTGAAATGTGAATCTGAATTCTTAGGCCCAAACAAATTCTTAAGTACAGGGGAAAATTATCAATTTGTAAGTCAACATGACATTAATCAAAAGTGCCGGTTTTCTTTATCTGCAGCACCTGTTTCCAAAGTTGATACCTGCAAATGAACTTGATACTACATCAGTTCTTTGAGGAATCTTGTTAGGGCTCCACTTGTACATAAGGGAGGTAACACTCACTGGTGCCAGTGGTTTTGGATAGAAGGGGCCTTCAGGTATATGTGGTAACCTTGTCATCAGGAGCTGACACCAACAATAAACACATTTTTAAAAATGCCAAAATTGTATCCATCACCTCCAAAAGTTTCCTTAGGTGAAAGGTTTTGACAGATCCTTGCCAGGTTTTAAATGATTTGTTCTACATTTTTATTTCACAGTTACAAAGCAGAACTTTGCACAGCAAATTAACTTGCCAAAATATTATATAAATATTGCCAAAGTATTGCATCACCAAAATATTGTACAATATCTGTGTATTAATTTTTATATTATATATTTGTATTATATAATCTGTGTATTTATTGACTGGTTATTTAATTTATAAACATAATAGAAATATGAGGGAAAAAAGCCAGATTAATTTTCCAGAATAGATGAGAAATGAACTATTGAGTCCTTAAACTTGTTAATTAATTATGAATTCAGAAACCATGATGTGCTGGTATCTTTTCAAATATATAATTTTTGATTATAGAAAGATAAAGATAAGGTTGATCTTCATCTCAGCCAATTTTCCAGCCTAGTAGAAACAATAAACACAGTTGGATTATAATTCAAACTTCAACTATAGGTCATCTCACCTAAGTTAGTGGGTATTTGGTGTACTGTTTAGTAAACAGTTACACTTTGTGACCCTTCATCATAGCAAATATTGGTTTTATTGGCTTTTAATACCCAAAATAAGAATTCTCAAGAAAATAGTCTTCATTTTCATCAGTAAGTATTTTGGAGAAATAAAACAATAATACTACCTTACCATTGTAGGTAAGTTTCCAAGGGTTTTCAACTATATCTTTTTTTAAGATTTGAACTTTAGAACATCCCTGTATAGAGAAGACATTTTACAGAGGAAGACATTAAGGATCTTCAGGTAGATTCAGTGACTGCTAGTTGGTAGGCAGCAGAGGCCTTGACCAGACCCCGAACTTAATCTTCAGAGTTCTTCTATGCTAATTCACTAGCCCTGTCCAAGAAAGCTGTCTCCAAATGAAACAGCCTTGAAAATAAGACGACATTCTGTCTAGTTTGATCAACATTTATGTAAACGTGCAATTAAAAATTGTTCACTGTAACTCAACAGCATGTCTCTGAATGGGAACTGCTTCTTTCTCAGGAATATTCTTGGCTGAATGTGTCTGTGCAGTGTCATATGCCTCCTCTTTAAATATGACTGTGGGAGGGTGTGGCTGTTTCTATAAACACTGAAAACAGACCTGTGGCTAACACAAAGGATTGTGGGTGGCAGCTTCTTTTAGAAACCTTGGTGAAACTTTTCAAAAGAATGTTTCCTGTGCATTGTACATGTGGGAGAATCCCTGTCAGCGTGTTGCTCTTCCTGGATCTCCGTGAGCGCTTATTCCCAGTCATGTCCTTTGTTGCTTCTTTCGTTTATCCCTTAATGAACCTAATCCACTCTAGCCACTGTTCGTGATGCTGAGGTCAAGAGGGTGAACATGGCAGATGTGGCATTTATGCGGTTCCATTCTGGTGGAAGAAAATGGGCCATTAAAATGCAAACCAAAAATCAATGATCTGATTAATTGCAGATTGTGATAACTGTAAGAAAAACAGAGTGCCCTGAGAAAAAATAAGTAGGTTGGCTTATTTCCATAGGGTTTCTGAGAAGATCTTCACCTGGGGAGATGATATTTAAGATGCGAGCCAAAGGAGGACAATGACACATCAGAAAGAATGTTCCAGGCTACAAGACCAATCAGAACAGAAACCATGAGGCAGGAAGAAGCTACATGTCTCTGCCTTCTAGTCAGTATGACTAGTGCGTAGAATGAGACAGACATACAGCGTAGAATGGAGTAAGATGCAAATGCAAACAGAGCCAGGATCTAGAATATGCTAGACCTTGAGCCTTCTAAAATGTGTCTGGCATCTGTTCTCAGTGCAATAGTAAAATATCAAAGAGTTTTAAGCAGGGCTGTGAGTTTATCTGACATCTGTCTTAAGAGGTCATCCTATTTTATTGGAGTGGAAGAGATGTAAAAAAATCCCAGTTAGAAGGCTCCCTGAATAGTCCAGCAGATGATGGTGGGAGCAAATCAAGAATTCCACTTTGGAAATGTCACATTTGAGATGCCCAAGAGACATCTCAGTAGATTCCAACCATCCGTTATATATAAAGGCTAGAGCTCAGAGGAGAAGTCTGGGTCAGAGACAGATATTTTAGAGTTTTGAAAATATATGTCTTATGTAAATAGGAATGCAGATTAAGAATAGGGGATAGTATCAAACCTTGAGAACTTCAACATTTTAAGATAAGAAGGAGAACAAAAAGATAAAAGTCAGTAATGTGAAGGGAAGAGCAAGAGTATGGAGTTGTCAAAGAGAAGAGGATCTCTTGACAAGAAAGAAGTGTTTGATTTGAATGCTGCTGAGAAGTTAATACAAGGAAGTCAGGTTTTCCAACAGGACCAGCCTCATAATTAGTGTATCTTTCAAGGAGTGTGAAGTACTTTCTTCATTGATTTCTGACACCATTTCTATTTGCCTTACTTTATTTCATTGCACCAGGAGGAATCTGAAGATTCATTCAAGTTGTCAGCCATGAAAACAAAAGTGCAGCAAGTGAGCCCCAGCTGTGCTTCTACTTCCTTGGTTTGGTTTTTCATGAGTAGTTAAGCTTAGAAAAATTGTGAAGAAACTTGTTGTATGGTAGCGATTTTTCAAAGACCTACAAACAGAAGTACCACTTGACCCAGCAATCCTAATCTTGCATATATACCCAAAGGAATGTGAATCATTCTATCATAAAGACAAATGCATGTGTATGCTTATTACAGCACTATTCACAATAGCAAAGACAGAATCAACCCAAATGCCCATCAATGATAGACTGGATAAAGACAATGTGGTACACATACACCATCATATAGTGTGCAACCATAAAAAAGAACAGGATCGTGTCCTTGGCAGGAACATGGATGGAGCTCTTGCCCATTAACCTTACCAAACTAATACAGGAACAGAAAACCAAATACCTCATGTTCTCACTTATAAGTGGGAGTTAAATGATGAGGCCACATGGACACATAGAGGGGAGCAACAGACACTGGGTCTTACCAGAGGGTAGAAAGTGTGAGGAGGGAGAGAATCAGGCAAAATAACTAACAGGTACTAGGCTTAATACCTGGGTGACAAAATAATCTGTCAAATAAACCCTCATGACACAGTTTACCTATACAACAAACCTGCACATGTATCTCTGAACTTAAAAGTTAAAAACAGAGAAACTTTTCATGTGTTAGGATAATAAGAATCATGTTCAAAGAGTAACTAAATGATTGTATTTAGACAGAGGATGGTTTTGCAAGTGAAGAATCTGTAGAATTGCTTGATTTGTGATGATTTCTTTTAGAGTTCAGTAATTGATCTGTGACATGCTATTTTCTAGTTAAAGAGAAAGAGCATTGAACTAAGAATTGGAAACGTGGTTTTCATTCCCAGATCCACTGGTTACTAGTTGCTTAACCTTGGGCATGTCGCTTAACCACTCTGACCCCTAACTTCCTTATTTGAAAATGATAAAAATCATACCTAGCTGGTAGACTTGTTATGAGGGTTAAAATGACATGGCTTAAAACCTAGAGGAGGCATTCAATTAATAATATTTTTATTAATATTAGCATATTGCAATCATGTATAGAAAAGCACTCCACTAACTATAAAATACTCTGAATTAAATGTGCTGATGTTTTTATGATTGATAACTTTTTTGTCAACTTTTTAATTTCAGCTGCACCCTCTTACTTTTTGTTACAGATCTATTTACTATCTAGGAGATGTGGGCGACTTGGTGGGTAGCCAGAAAAGATGACAGCTAGCAGAGCTTAGGCACAGGAGCAGATGTAAGTGCAGGTGGCTGGCTGTGTGGGGACCCGGGAGGCAGCTGCTCTGAGGGTAAAATCCAGGGGAGGACTAGGCAGGGTGAGAGAGCATCCCCAGGCAAAGTGGAATGAGCTGCCTCTGAGAGGTTGGGTGTAGAATGCAGCAGGATGACTCAGAAAAGTCTGCAGAGCTTTAGAAATGCCTGTTTTTTTTTTTTTTTTTTTTTTGTTGTTGTTGTTGTTGCTTTCTTTTTTGGGTTTGGTGTTAGGGTAGAAGAGTAGAATGAGGCTTGTCTATTATTCAGGAGATGCTTTTTGTAAGAGAAAGGGAGAAGAAAAAGATTCCAAATATTTCAATGGGAATTATGTAGTTCTCGCTCCTGCTTTTCCTTTAATTCCCCCTCCAGAGGGGAAACAGATATCTGTGAAACCAAAAAGCTAGCATCTTTGTCAGATATGCTAGAGGGATGCGGCCGTTTAAACCCAGTTTCCTTTATTTTAATTATGGTTTTAATCCTCACATGTGGTGCTATTTATTTTTCTTAAATATTTCTGGGTTATGCCTCCATATAAATAACTCACCTTTGTGCCATTGTACTGTTTTGATGATAGGTAGTTCAGTTAGATTTAGCCACCATCTACTGGGGACTTAAAATTAATCTCTGTAATAAACTCTATTCAGGCATTTCATCATTTAATTAAATACAAACCATTTAGAAAGAGAGTATCATTCCTCTTTTGCTAATTGGGCACTGAGGTTTAAAGAGGTTAAGTTAATTTCTCAGTTTGCTATAGCTAGAATGGAAGAGGTCCATTATTTCAATCTAGGTTTGCCAGACTCCAAAGCACTTGCTGGAACCACTGTGGTATAAAACAATACCCATTCCTTAGAAAGATCAGCACATTCATCTTCTGTGTCCTTTTACATGAACTGGTGTGCTCTGCCCTCTCTATTGAGATTTTTTTCAAAGTAGGAAAATGGGAAGGAAAAAGCATTTATTGACCACATACTCTATGCCATATTTCTTTACAAGTATTTTCCCATCATCCTTAGAAATAAACCCCAAATGAATATTTTTGTCCCTGTCTTGCAAATGAGAAGATTGCTTAGAGAAGTTGAGGAGTTTGTCAAAATCCACCATTCTTTGTTACTTACTTTTCATTTTACATTTATAGTGATTGTAATGTCTAGTGATTGTCATTGGTATGTCTAGTGATTGTCAGATACTGAGCTATCCAGGGTTATTCAGAAGAAGTCACAGTCTGTGTTCTCAAGGGCCTTGTAGATTAATGGAGAAGACAAAGGTGCAAATAGATAATTGTAATAAAATATGCCACATAGATAGGAGTATGTGCAAGTAACATGTAGACCCTTGTCCTCCCAAAACTTAATCCCCTCACTTCCGTTACACCATGGTGCCTTCCAGAGTTAGTGCAGTTTGCATACTAAAGGAGGCTAAGGGGTGGTCATAAACCCACTTTGTGCAGGAAAAAAAATGGTAGAGAACAAAATTAGCTTCAGTCTTTAATATCAGCCATTAATTCTGCAGATAAACTTTATCCTCTTAACTTGATTTTCCATCTTCTTTGAGTCCCAAGGCAAAACTGAAATGGAAGAGTACATACAGTGTGCTTTCATTTAACAAAGAGGCAAACAACCCCAAATCCAGCAGTACATCACAGCAACCCACTAATTGGAAGTCTGGCTAAAACATCTCTCATCCCATTTCTAAGAGCTTACCTATTTATCCAAAGTGAGTATGATCACTTACCTCCTGGCGCTGTATTCCCCAAATGTCCTCTTTGAAGAGGACATTCTTCTTAGAAAAGGAGATTTCTTTCCCATTCAGATGTTTATAGATTGGTGCATGTGGATAGAGAAATCTATGACTTTTTAGCCAATGTAACTCAGACATAATTCATTTTGCCTTAATACACAAAGCATCAGTAAACATTGTTAGCATTGTTATTTCACTTTTTTTCTATCTTACACAAATTTTCTTCATTAAAGTCCTGTGCAGCTTTCTAAATTCACACTAAAGAACTTTAAATTTTCAAATGAAGAATTTTCCTGACCAGTTTTTTTTTTTTTCAAATGACTGCTGCCTGAGTTTCAACATTTGAGAAAATATAGAATTTAATTTTTGGAAGTCACTAAATGTAGCAACCTGCCTGATGCCAGAGAAGAGCTATCTAGGCTGTTCTGCCATTTGACTTCTAATCCATTGTAAATCTGCTAATGGTGTCACACATGTGAAGTGGTAAATTCTTGAGTGTTTGAGACAAATATTTCAAGGCACCCATACTTGATGTTAAGTTCACTTTTAGGAAAGTAGTACCAGTTAATAAGATTACCTATTTGAAAATAAAACTAGTTTATTTCAATCTGGATAGTCAAATTATCAAATAATCTGTTTTTTCAGGATATTCTTGGTATATGTTATCTTTTTGGTGAAGGACTAGTTTCTCTAAGCTTTATTTTCTATGGTAGTTTAATTCCACCATAGAAAGAATTAATAGGATCAGAATTTTAGATCATGAAACATATTTTATTGCTTGGTGGATGATATTCTTCTTCGTATTACTTGCTCTTCCCCAGAGTCATCATCTTGTATAAATTATTTTAAATTCCCACAATTTTCACTTATATATACATATTAATAATATCAAAATCATTTATTTGGGACATTTTTCATAATTTATTGAATTTTCGAAGTCAATTTTATTCAAGCCATTTCTTTTACAAAGTAGCTTAAAGTCACTTAGAAACTGAGAGTATTGGCTATTTCATGTGATTTTCTTAGAGTTGAAGTATCTGCTGTTTATCTGGGGACTGGTGATTCAAAAACTCTGTTTTTAGTTAATTTTAATTAAAAACTTTTCCACTCAAGATACTGCTCAATACCCAAATCATTGCTTACCTTGCATATAGTTGTTTTTGCTAAGGGCAAAATAGCTAAGACCATAAATTATGATGGCAGGCACATGGTTTGCTGACAGAACTATATAAAATATTGTTTTCATCCTCATGTCAGCTCTGGTACATGAATCTCTACTTTAATTCCTTGGGGAATCTTGTATAAATTATAGTTTTTAAAAACATCCCTACCACACTAGCTCTGTCGGCTTATGTTTTTCTGACTATTTTATTTCTCTGAAAGAACTGGTAGAAACCGAGTTATATCTTAGCTGAACTTGGATAAGCAGCACCCTGTATATTAATAGCTGTGAACCAATTTATTTTAAATTGGGTATTTCACAATCTTACACCTGCAATATTGCAAGGTAGTTATAAAAAGCATACAGAATTCATCTCTATAAATATATGCTCATTTTATATCCTTTACAATCTGTTTCTTAGATTCCTAATCCAAAGAGACCATTAGTACCAATGACATGATGGACAGGGTAGGTTATAATGTTTAGCAGCTCACTGGAGATAACATAGTTTGCCAAGTTAATTTACACATTTTCATACTACATATATTATGCCCGATATTTCTAGTATGGTAGGTTTTGATCTAGTACCCTTCCCTATTGTAAGACATTATTTTTTAAGAAACATATTAAAGATGTTTTAATCAAGCATTTCTCAAAAGGTTGGTCCTTACTAAAAAGCATAATCTGAAACTGGCACTTTAGTTTTACTTACTTCTAGCACATTTCATGGCAAATGGAAATATCCAAGGAAACAGGAAGACATTAATTGATTATGCATTTTCCGCTAACATTTTGATATCCCCCAAAGAAAAAGAAGTCTAGGAGATAGATTATATAGGAACAGTTTGGCTACATTATCTAAAAGTATGTTCCCATGGAGAATTATATAATAGACCTAATACATTTTAGTTCATTTTTTAAATTTCATCTAAATATTTGTTACATTGTTTGAAGAAAGGCAAAACATGTTGGTTATAGTTTCATTGACTATTTCATTCCACTTATACTTTTCAGCCAAAAACAATTAATAAAGCATGAAGAGGTTGTCATTCTTTTTTTTTTTTCCATTTTTTTCTTCAATTTAGCATTAAAATATTAAATCCGAAAGACAACTAATTTTAGTATGAAATTCTATGTTTTGAAAATGTGTAGCTGTTTGTTTATATATTTTATAACAGTGACAATTTACATATTTATAGAAAATATTGTTTCAAATAGATTTTAAAGAGGCAGCTTTTAAAATTTGGTATATTACAGAAACTCAATTAGTAATACCAGAATATTTCAGATAACACAGGGATGATTCAGCTAACCTGATTCAACACATCAGTTCACAATGCTGTAAAGAAAGCTTTGAACATTTTCATGGTATAAGGCACTCTGCTATTTACTTCAAGGGTTAGGAAGGTGAATAAGATGATTCTTACTCTCAAAGAGCTTATAATTTAGTAGAAGAAAGACAGTAAATCTGTGTGCTCATAAATTTATTAATAAAAGGTGGATTAGGGCCATATCTTATAATCAGTACTAAGTGTCATGGGGTAGAAGAGAAAAAAACATTTAATGTGATTTGAAATTGAGAATGTTTGTGTGGATATGTATTTTATATAAGATACATATAAAAAACTAAATGCATGAACCTAGATTGTTTTGTCCTATGGACTCTCTTATAATGACAAAATGGTAAGAACTATTTGAGTTGTTACATACACATGCCTAGTTATTATTCCCTTGAGTAAAATCGGGCTTTGTTAAAGCTAACCTAATAAGAATATTTAAATAATCAAATATTTGAGGACCATTGTTGAGGTGGCATGGAAAGTCAACACAAAAAAGGAATTCCTCTTGAGCTATTATTTTGTTTTATTTTGCTTAGCATAGATTAGAATTATGATGCTTGCACTGTTAGTAGTACTATGTCATAGTATGTAAATATTTTGAATTACTGTCACCGATTAGAACTACCTTCATGCTTTAAATTTAAAAAAAAAAAGATGTATGTATACATTCTAAATAAGACAAATGATTTTAGGCTGAAATCTTTTAATTCTGAAGTAATATATTGGGAGATACTTAGTAGATACAAATAATTGTTAATGCATATACGGTGTCTTTCATTCAGTAGTACCAAAATCTAAAACACATGGAGTCGTCTGGCATGATTTCATTGCCAAAAATTGTGATGTGACTCTGATGTAACCTGGTTTGTTCTGAACAACTCCAAATGGTTCTTCAGACTTGCCCAGGACCCATCTGGCTCCTGGGAAGCCTTATGTTATCATGGCTATGATCCCAGACTCTGGTGATAGTCTGCCTGGGTTCAAATCCAGGCTCTGCTACTAACTATTTCTATGACCTTGCGAATGTCTCTCTGTTTGTTTCCCTTGCAAGATAATGAATATTGTATTACCTATCTCAAGGGTTGTTGTGAGGGTACTCTAAGATAATCAGGTAAAAGTGAGCTGTGAACAGCATTCAGTAACTTGTAAGGAATCAATCTCTGGCTATTTAAAAATAAACTGTTTCTAAATATAGATAGATAGAAAAATCTATACCTGAAAACATTCTTCCCACAATATTTTAAAAGCTTCTATCATACTATGTATGCTTTTATACATAGTAAAAGCAGGTGACATACTGGTCCTATTAAATTTATGGGTTAATTTTTAGATAGTTACTGAGAAATTAAACTGTGTAGAATTTTCTAGTACAAAATTATAATATACAGTACCTTCCTACTGAGGTATACAGTAATGCTTCTTAACTACCCATTACTGCATATTTCTTTTCTATCATATGTGAAATACATCAATTTTAAATATTTGGAGACATCCCAAATTTAAGTGCAAATCTCAGTATTTCCTGAAAGCCACTACACTAGAATAGATAACCAATCAAATTTGTCTAGCTTATAATGTCTGTCAGCCAGGGTGATGTGGATAGACTGCTGTGTTCTCAGCTGCACTGCCTCAGTGATTGGAGCCTGTTCACTGAAGTGCCACAGCCTGTAGGACACCCAGGAGGTTCTTTTTCATAATCACACTAGCAATGTGATAAAATCCCTCAAGGGATAGCAATTGCTTTCACAACCTATTTACACACACATGCACATGCATACACACACGTACATGTATACACACACACACACACAGACAGAGGTCTTTGTTACTTTAGATTTGGCAACAGGAAGAGCATGCTGAACAGACTTCTGGCATCATAAACTATCCTTCCCTCTGACCTCTATGTGGATCAGCAGATTATGATCTCTGCAGAATTTAGGATTAATCGCACCAAAGAAAAAGAACCTCCCTGAAATCTAAAACGTAGGCTTGGTCATTAGTTCATTTTGCATGCTGTGAGAACTATATTTGGCATCATTAACAGCTGCTTGCATGAAGTGTTCAGCACTAAAATATGATTGGTGAACACTCAAGATTTTATTTTGTGGTATTGCTTGCAATTATGGAGATGTTGATAGATCAATTTCCGTATCATCTAAACCTTAAACTAAGAAATAAAGTGGTACGTAATATGCATGTCCCTTCTATATGAGACTTTGCTAATTTTCTTGATGTTGTATTTTGTTAATTCTATGAAAAAAATGAAATTTCTCTTTCAGCTGATGTTTCCCTGAACACATATCGTGATCATTTACAATTTCCTAAGTGATTCAAGTAGCAGTCTTGTTTTAGAATATTTCAACTGAATTTCAGTGCTGATTTTAAGAATCATTCTAAGGACTTATTGACAAGCTCTACCTACATCAGAGGCATATGATCTTGGCGGAGTTGGGATAGGAGACTTGACTCCAAAATGTTAACTTATATATAATCACCTTGTTATCACCTTAGTTGTTTTCATGGTGGCTGTGGTGGTCAGTATTAGAGGCAATGGAATGAGCTGTAATAAGAGTCAGCAAATCTGAGTGAACTTGGCCTCTCACATTTGCCATAGTGTAAATACCTATCTGTCCCCACCATGATTCTTTTCAGGCTGCCAACATGATGCCACTTAATTTGGAATAGAGAAGAGATGTCCACAATATACATCAACAAAGGAGCCCTCATTTGATTTTCTTCTAAGTGGGCTATATTGTTAAGTGACTTTTTACCTACCTTTCTCTCACCATAGGAAGAGACATTATGGAAACATATAATGCCATAAAGTCACTTATATTTCAATGTTCTTGTTAGAGTAAAAATAAAGACCTCTAGATTTACTTGTATGGGTTGCGCCTTTGACCAGTCTGTGGAAGAGATATGCTGAAACAACAAAGAGGAGAAAAATGAGACTGTGCTTTTAGGCAGGTAGTTAACTGGACCAGGTAGGAATGAAGAAGCCAAGTTCTAGTCCAAATTGCCATTAATTATCTAGAAGATTTTGGACAATTCACTTCATGCAGTAGCTCAACATCCACCAAAGAGTTTTTGAAAGTCTGCTATGTGCCAGGTATTAGAAAATATGAAGGCGAACAAGTAGATTATTTCACCTTAAAAGAGCTTGTAGCTTAGTAGAAAGGAGAGAAAAAAAAGTAATAAAGACAAAGTAAGAAAAGGGCTAGCATAGAGCTGAGAAAACAAAACATACAGAAGGAAAGTGGAACGGGATTTTGCAGAGTCCTGGAAGGGTTCTGGGAAGAGACGATTGTGTGCTGATCATGGAAGAATGAATAGAAAGGAGGCAACAAGGAAGGGTAAGATGAGAGGCATCTTTGATTCCAGACTTCAGGTTTTATTTCACCATTAAGTATGATGTTTTAGTCTTTCTTTTCTCTTTTAGAAACCTTCACTCTGTTAAAAAACAATTTTCTTCTATTTTTAATTGGCAGTTTTTTAAAATCCTAAGTATTGTGTAATTGTGTCAGATTTTTTCTGCACGTATTAAAATAATTGCGTATTTTTTCCTTTATTCTTTAATGAGGTGAATCATAGTGATGTTGTATCAAATATTAGACCAATATTTTATTTCTGAAAAACATGCACACACACAGATAAATACATGTATGTTTATGTGTATGACTTTTGAGGATATGTTAATGAGAGAGATTGTACTGTAATTTTTTTCTTATAATACCCTTATGATAGCAAGGTTATAATGGCCACATAAAATGCATTAGTAATTGCTTTTTATTTCTTTTTCTTGGAAGAGTTTGTGTATGATTACTATAATTTCTTCCTTACATATTTGGGAGAACTGACCAGTGAAGCCATCTTGACCTGAATTTCTATTCTGGTAATGTTTAAAATTACTGATTCTATTTATATAAAATATTTAGGATTCTTCAGATTTTACTTTCTTCTTGTGTTAACTGTAAGTTACAGTTTTTCTTTTTTTGTTAACTGTAAGTTACAGTTTTTCTTTTTATAAATATTATTTTTGTATATGTCCATGGGGTACAACTTCAGTTTTGCTACATTGTAGTTTACATCATGGTGAAGTCAGGGCCTTCGCTGCTTTATAACTGGAGCAAGGCACATTGTACCCACCAAGCAACTTCCCATCGTCTACCTTCTCCCACCGCCCACCCATCTAAGGCTCCGTTGTCCATCATTTCATGCTCTGCTTCCATGTGCACACATTATTTCGCTCCCACTTATAAGTGAGGACATGAATTATGCGTCTTTTCATGTCTGAAATATTACACTTAAGGTAATGGCCTCAAGTTCCATCTGTGTTGCGAGTTGCAGTTTTTCAAGAAGTATGCTTATTCATTTTATTCAAATTGTCAAGTTTATTGGCATAAAGTTGCTGTTCTTATTATCTTTTTGACATCAGTGTGACCTGTGTCAATATCCCTTTTATTTTTAGATCTGATATTTGTAATTTGTGCTGTAGTTTTATTTCTTAATAAGGCTTGTTAAAATATTTTTAACTGGGGGATCCCAAGATAGCCGAATAAGAGGCAGCTCTGGAAAGCAGCTCCCAGTGAGACAGACACAGAAGCCGAGTGGTCTCCATAATTCCAAATGATGTAGCAAGTTCACTTGTGGATCTGGTTGGACAGTGGGTATAAACCAAATAGGGCAACTTGTGGCAAGGTGGGGCACTGCCCCACCCAGGAGGAGCTTGCAACCCACAAGAGGACCAGGGGATCTCCCTCTCTGGGACTTTGGTTCAGATACAGCACTCCACTCAAGCCCTCTACCACCCACAGAACAGGAGATCTTTGCTGTGCTGAAAAGCCTCAGAGAACTGCCCGAACAGGGCAGAACAGCAACTTTGGCTGACGCTGGGACTGTCAGTATAGATCTAGGTGGAAGCACTGGCTGACGCTGAGAAAGCTAAAAGGCCGGTGGGAAGGAGCTACCCATTCCCCGGTAAGAAGAGGAATGGAACGCAGGGAAACAGCCAAAAGAGCAGGATGAGTCCCCCCCTCACACAAGGCCCAGCAGGCCAAAAAGCTCTCACTCCAGAGTTAGGCACCCAGATCATCAGTTAGAGAGCGACCAGGAACAATCCAGCTCAGTGGGCGGAAGGGAAGCAGCCATTGTAGAAGCCAGCCTAATTTTCCTGAGTAAATAAAAGACACAGCAGCTCCACTGAATCCGTGGCAGCCCAGCAGGGCCTCTGCAGGCAGACAAAGGAAATGCCATCTCCCCAAGAAGCTATCTGAGATAAAAACTATATAAATCCAAGAGATGGGGAGAAACCAGCACAAAAACAATGAAACCATCAAAAACCAGAACGTCTCTCCCCCACCACAAGATCACAACTCCTCACCAGCAAGAGAACAAAGCAGGATGGAGAATGAGTTTGATGAACTGACAGAAGCAGGCTTCAGAAGGTAGGTAATAACAAACTTCTCTGAGTTAAAGGAACATGTTCTATCCCAATGCAAAGAAACTAAAAACCTTGAAAAAGTTTAGACGAAATGCTAACTAGAATAACCAGCTTAGAGAAGAACATAATCGACTTGATGGAGCTGAAAAACATAGCACAAGAACTTCATGAAGCAAACACAAGTTACAATAGCCGAATAGATCAAGCAGAAGAAAGGATATCAGAGACTGAAGATCAACTCAATTAAATAAAACGAGAAGGCAAGAAAAGAGAATGAAGAGTGAAAAGAAGTGAACAAAGCCTTCAAGAAATATGAGATTATGTGGAAAGACCTGATCTACGCCTGATCAGTGTACCAGAAGATGATGGAGAGAATGAATCCAAGCTGGAAAACACTCTTCAGGATATTATCCAGGAGAACTTCCCCAACCTAGCAAGGCAGGCTAACATTCAAATACAGGAAATACAGAGAGCACCACAATGATACTCCTCGAGAAGAGCAACCCCAAGGCAGATAAATTTCAGGTTCACCAGGGTTGAAACGAAGGAAAAAATACTAAGGGCAACCAGAGAGAAAGGTCGGATCACCCACAAAGGGAAGCACATCAGACTCACAGTGGATCTCTTGGCAGAAACCCTACAAGCCAGAAGAGAATGGAGGCCAATATTCAACATCCTTAAAGAAAAGAACTTTCAACTCAGAATTTCATATCCAGCCAAACTAAGCTTCATAACTGAAGGAGAAATGAAATCCTTTACAGACAAGCAAATGCTGAAAGATTTTGTCACTACCAAACCTGCCCTGCAAGAGCTCCTGAAGGAAGCAATAAATACAGAAAGGAAAAACCAGTACCAGCCTCTGCAAAAAAAGAACCAAATGGTAAAGACTGACAATGCAATGAAGAAGTTATGCCGACCAAAGGGCAAAACAACCAACCAGTAATAAAATGGCAAGATCAAATTCACACATAACAATATTAACATTCAATGTAAATGGACTAAATGCCCCAATCAAAAGACACAGACTGGCAAATTGGATAAAAAGCCAAGAACCATCAGTGTGCTATATTCAGGAAACTCATCTCACATGCAAAGACACACATAGACTCAAAACAAAGGGATAGAAGAAGGTTTACCAGCAAATGGAGAGCAAAAACAAACAAACAAAAAAAAACAAAAAAAAAACACAAAAAAAACAAAACAGGGATGGCAATCTTAGTTTCTGATAAAACAAGCAAATGGAGAGCACAAGAAAACAGGGGTGGCAGTCTTAGTCACTGATAAAATAGACTTTAAACCAACAAAAATCAAAAGTGATAAAGAAGGGCATTACATAATGGTAAAAAAGGATCAATATAACAAAAAGAGCTAACGATCCTAAATATAGATGCACCCAATACAGGAGTACCTAGATACATAATACAAGTCCTTAACTACCTACAAAGACTTATACTCCCGCACAATAATAGTGGGAGATTTAACACTCCATTGTCAATATTAGACAGATCAACAAGACAGAAAATAAACAAGGAAATCCAGGACTTGAATGTAGATCTGGACCAAGCAAATTTAATAGACATTTACAGAACTCTTAACCCCAAGTCCACAGAATATGCATTCTTCTCAGCACCACATCACATTTACTCTAAAAGTGACCACATAATTGGAAGTAAATCACTCCTCAGCAAATGCAAAAGAATGGAAATCATACAAACAAGTCTCTCAGACCACAATGCAATCAAATTAGAACTCAGGATTAAGAAACTAATTAAAAACCACACAACTTCATGGAAAATGAACAACTGGCTTCTTAATGTAGACTGGATAAATAATGAAATGAAGGCAGAAATAAAGATGTTCTTCCAAACCAATGAGAACGAAGACACAACGTACCAGAATCTCTGGGACATATTTAAAGCAGTGTCTAAAGGGAAATTCATAGCAATAAATGCCCAAATGAGAGGCAAGGAAAGGTGTAAAACTGACACCCTATCATCAAAATTGAAAGAGTTAGAGGAGCAAGATCAAAAAAACTCAAAAGCTAGCAGAAGACCAGAAATAACTAAGAGCAGAACTGAAGGAGATAGAGACACAAAAAAAACCCTTCAAAAAATCAACAAATCCAGGAGGTGGTTTTTTGAAAAGATCAACAAAATAGATAGACTGCTAGCCAGACTAATAAAAGAGAAAAGAGAGAAGAATCAAATAGATGCAATAAAAAATGATAAAGGGGACCTCACCACTGATTCCACAGAAATACAAACTACTATCAGAGATTGCTACAAACAACTCTATGCACACAAACCAGTAAATCTGGAAGTGATGGATAAATTTCTGGACATTTGCACTCTCCCAAGACTAAACCAGGAAGAAGTTGAATTCATGTATAGATCAATAACAAGGCCTGAAGTTGAGGCAGCCATTAGTAGCCTACCAACTAAAAAATGCCCATGTCCAGATGGGTTTACAGCCTAATTCTACCAAATGTACAAAGAGGAGCTGGTACCATTCCTTCTGAAACTATTCCAAACAATACAAAAAGAGAGAATCCTCCCCAACTCATTTTATGAGACCAACCTCATCCTAATACCAAAACCAGGCAGAGATGCAACTAAAAAAGAAAACTTCAGGCCAATATCCATGATTAACATCGACGTAAAAGTCTTCAATAAAATACTGGCAAACAGAATACAACAGCAAATCAGAAAGCTTATTTATCATGATCAAGTAGGCTTCATCCCAGGAATGCAAGTCTGGTTCAACATACACAAGTCTATACATGTAATCCATCACATAAACAGAACAAAAGACAAAAACCACATGATTATCTCAATAGATGCAGAAAGGCCTTCAACAAAATTCAACAGCCCTTTATGCTAAAAATCCTCAATAAACTAGGTATCGATGGTACATATCACAAAATAATAAAAGCTGTTTATGACAAACCCACAGCCAATATCATACTGAATGGGCACAAACTGGAAGCATTCCCTTTGAGATCTGGCACAAGACAAGGATGCCCTCTCTCAGCACTCCTATTCAATATAGTACTGGA
This sequence comes from Plecturocebus donacophilus, assembly GCA_004027715.1. NCBI lineage: Eukaryota > Metazoa > Chordata > Mammalia > Primates > Pitheciidae > Plecturocebus > Plecturocebus donacophilus. Next base: position 20,112 of record PVKP010002734.1, read on the forward strand.
AGTTCTAGCCAGAGCAATCAGGCAAGAAAAAGAAATAAAGGGTATTCAATTAGGAAAAGAGGAAGCCAAATTGTCTCTATTTGCAAATGACATGATTGTATATTTAGAAGACCCCATCATCTCAACACAAAATCTCCTGAAATTGATAAGCAACTTCAGCAGTCTCAGGATACAAAATCAATGTGCAGAAATCAGAAGCATTTCTATACACCAAAAACAGACAAACAGAGAGCCAAATCAAAATTGAACTCCCATTCACAATTGCTACAAAGATAATAAAATACCTAGGAATACAACTAACAAAGGACATAAAGGACCTCTTCAAGGAGAACTACAAACCACTGCTCAAGGAAATAAGAGAGGACACAAACAGATGGAGAAACATTCCATGCTCATAGTTGGAAAGAGCAACATCGTGAAAATGGCTATACTGCTCACAGTAATTTATAGATTCAATGCTGTTCCCCATCAAGCTACCAATGACCCTCTTCATAGAACTGGAAAAAACCACTTCAAACTTCATATGGAACCCAACAAGAGCCCGCATAGCCAAAACAATCCTAAGCATAAAGAACAAAGCCTGACTTCAAACTATACTACAAGGTTATGCTGCCTAACTTCAAACTATACTACAAAGCCACAGTAATCAAAACAGCATGGTACTGGTAACAAAACAGAGACACGGACCAATGGACCACAACAGAGTCCTCAGAAGCAACACCGCAATCATCTGATCTTTGACAAACCTGAGAAAAACAAGCAATGGAGAAAGGATTCCCTGTTTAATAAATGGTGTTGGGAAACTGGCTAGCCATGTGCAAAAAGCAGAAACTAGACCCCTTACTGACACCTTACACTAAAATTAATTCCAGATGGATTAAAGATCTAAACATAAGACCTAACAACATAAAAACCCTAGAAGAAAACCTAGGCAATACCATTCAGGACATAAGCATAGGCAAGGACTTCATGGTTAAGAAATCAAAAGCAATGGCAACAAAAGCCAAAATAGACAAATGGGATCTAATTAAACTTTAGAGCTTCTGTACAGCCAAGGAAACAATCATTAAAGCGAATCAGCAACCAACAGAATGGGAAAAAATTTTTGCAATCTACCCTTCTGACAAAAGGCTAATATCCAGAATCTACAAAGAACTAAAACAGAGTTACAAGAAAACAAACAAACCTATTCAAAAGCGGGCAAAGAATATGAAGAGACACTTTACAAAAGAAGACATCGATGAGGCCAACAAACATATGAAAAAAACCTCATCATCACTAGTCATTAGAGAAATGCAAATCAAAACCACATTGAGATACCATCTCACACCAGTTAGAATGGTGATAATTAAAAAATCTAGAGACAACAGATGCTGGAGACGATGTGGAGAAATAGGAACACTTTTACGCTGTTGGTGGGAGTGTAAATTAGTTCAACCATTGTGGAAGACAGTGTGTTGATTCCTCAAGGACCTAGAAATAGAAATACCATTTGATCCAGCAATCCCATTACTGGGTATATACCCAAAGGATTATAAATTGTTCTGTTATAAAGACACATGCACACGTATGTTCATTGCGGCACTGTTTACAGTAGCAAAGACCTGGAACCAACCCAAATGTCTATCATTGGTAGACTGCACAAAGAAAATGTGGCACATATACACCATGGAATACTATGCAGCCATAAAAAATGATGAGTTCATGTCCTTCATAGGGACATGGATGTATCTGGAAACCATCATTTTCAGCAAACTGACATAAGAACAGAAAACCAAACACTGTATGTTATCACTCATAGGTGGGTGTTGAACAAATAGAACATGTGGACACAGGGAGGGGAGCATCACACACTGTGGTCAGTAGCTAGGGCTAGGGGAGGGACAGCGGTGGCTGGGGAGGATGGGGAGGGTTAATGAAGGGAGAAATACCAGAAGGTGATGGCGGATGAAGGAAGCAAACCACCTTTCCATGTATGTACCTATGCAACAATCCTGCACGATCTGCACATGTACCCCAGAACCTAAAATACAATAAAAAATAAAATAAAAGGTTTTTAATTGTATTTGTCTTTCCCAAGGGCAAATTGATGGCTTTGTTGATGTTCTCTGCTGTATACTTTTTTCTGTTTTATAAATTTGTGTCTTTTTTTTGTTTTTACTTTTTTGCATTTCTACTTCCTTTGAGGTTGATCTTTCATTCTGTTTCTGACTTTTTGAATTAGAAATATAGATTATTTATGTTTAACTCTCTTCTTTTCTAATATATGCATGTAATGCCATAAGTTTCTCTTTAATGAGTTTCAGCTATATTCCCTAAATTTTGACTTGGTATTTTCTATATTATTTAATTAAAAATATAGTCTAACATTCATTGTAATTTTTCTTTTATCCAGGCGTTAAAAAGTATGTTGCTTAATTTCAAATGATTTGGGGATTATGTAGTTATTTTTCTGTATTTGAGTTCTAGCTTAATTCTACAGTGATCAGAACATATGGATTGCATGATTTTGGTGCTTTAAATTTAAGACTTGTTTTATTGCTTTTCATATGATCCAATTTTATTAAACATTCAGTTTGCCCTGGTGAGTAACATGCATTTTGATTATTTTAAATGCAGTTCATTATAAATGCCAATTAAGGCAAGTTTGTAAAATATGCCAGTCAGTATCTTTACTGATATTTACTTTTGACTGGTTTCATCAGCTACTGGGAGAGCTATGTCAAAATCCAACACTTTGGTTGTGGATGTACTATTCTTTATATAATTTCAAGCTATGTTGTTAGGTCTATAAACATTAAGAATGTTTGTATATTTTTGGTTTAATGACCCTTTTATCAGCATTATTTTTTCATATTTATATCTAGAAATGCTTTGAAGCCTAATTTCTTATTAGCATATCAATACTTATGTTTCAAACTAGGTTATTCAATCCATGTGAACCCAATGTAGTTAATACTTTGTGATATATTTATCCTGCTTGAGTTTGGTAGAGATTCTCAATTCTATACTTGATATCTTTTATCACATTTTGTAAATACTTGGCATGGATATACTCAAATATTTCTTCTATCTCAGTCTTTTTCTCTTCATTTCTTTTGGGATTCTAATCACTTGTATGTTATTCCTTTATATCATGTCTTCATGTTCTTTTTTAGCTTTTTTATTTTTTTCTCACTGTGTTTTCATCCAGATTTTTTTTCTGGCCTATTTTCTTATTAATTCATCTTCTTCTTCTATGTCAATTCTTCTATGAAGCCCATCCACTACATTTTAAATTCAGTTATATAATTTTCCAATCAAAAATTTCCATTTTATTCTTTTTCATTGATTTTATTTCGCTGGTAAAATTATCCATCTTGTCATCTTTTTAAAAATAATATGAATAACATTTATTCTAAAATTCTTATGTAACTGTAATATTTAAACCATCCACCAGGTCCATTGCTGCTGACTTTTCTCCTGGTTTTCAGTCATTTTATCTTGTGCGTATGTATGCTTGGTAATTTTGGACTGGGTATCAGGCATTGCATATGAAAAACATGTAAGTGTTCTGGATGATGATCTGTTAGAGAGGAATGTCTTTTCTTCTGGAAGGAATTTAAGTACAGATAGACCAGCTTAATGCAATTAGGAAGAGAGATAATTCAAGGTTGTATTCTCATCATTCTGACAGCCCATTATTTTCATTTTCCCCTTTGTTCTAGGATACAGCCCTTCAGAGGTCTCAACCTGAAAGACCTTTGTAGGTCACAAACTCCAGTTTTGTCTCTCAGTTCCATGAAACTACGAAAGGCTCTGGGTTGCTGCTTTCTGTACAAGCCTCTCTGCCCTATCCTGCTTGCGAATAGGCAGTTGCCTCAAATGAGATAATTTCCCTTCTTTCTGGATCTTGATCTGTCAAGTTCTAACTGTCTTAATCATTACTCAGTACCTTCAAACAACATTTCCCCTGCATTTATAGTTGTTGTTATAAGTACTAGTATGATCTAAGCTACTCTGTTATAGCTAGAAGCAGAACTCCTACCATTGAAGGAGATTAGGCATTGGAATGATGTGATTTAATTAGCATTTTAAAAAGATTTTTCTGAACACCAATATCCTCATATGTGCAATGAAACATTTCGATAAAAATTATTTTCTCAGGCCCTTTTCAGCTTCAATATTCTTACGTCTCAAGAATACTAATAGTGTGTCATACCATGAGTTCAAGCTATAAAAGCCCCAGGACCTTTCATATTAGTGGGCTAAAGTTAGAAAAGAGTAGACTTTGGGGAAAATGGCCAAGAAGAAGACTGTCATCTTTGGTATCTTCTCATGTGGCTTCTTCACCATACTTCTTCCTAGCTTCCAGCAGCATCCTCTCTTTTTTGGGTCTTGGTGCTTGGGCACCTCGACTATTTTTCCAGTAATCTGACCACTCTCCCCTCCTGTGATGGTGCCCCATTTCATACTATCTTCTAAAATGTTTTATACGTTAGATTTAAGCTTCACCCTCCACGCTGCATTTTTCTGATAGATTTTTTGTTTTAAAAAACCCGTGTTCTCTCAGCATGTTTTTATTATGCAAATTCTCTGTAAATAATGAAAGCTCCTTTTTAATGTTATATTATGATAGTAAAGGGCATGCTCTTTATAGAGTTAGCAGGATTTGGTTGTGTGACACAAGCCAAATAGCATTTTAGGCCTTAATGAAGAGGAATATCTATGAAGGGGGTCTTTCTTGGTATACGTTAAGTTCCACTTCAAAGTGCTGTTGGCCATCACTAATCATCAGGGAAATGCAAATTAAAATCACAATGAGATACCACCTTATCCCAGCGAGAATGGCTATTATTGAAAAGTAAAAAAACAATAGATGTTGACATGGATATGGTAAAAAAAAAACAAAAAACAAAAAACAAAACAAATGCTTATACACTGCTGGTGGGAATGTACATTAGTACAATCTCTATGGAAAATAACATGGAGATTTCTCAAAGAACTAAAGGTAGATCTGTCATTCTATCCAACAATCCCCCTACTGGGTATGTACCCTAAGGAAAAGAAGTTGCTATATCAGAAAGACACCTATATGTGTATCGAATCAACCTAAGTGCCCATCAACTGATGAGCGGATAAAGATAATGTGTGTGTGTGTGTGTGTGTATGTCTGTCTGTGTGTGTACATGAAAGAACTAAAGATAGATCTACTATTCTATCTGACAGTCCCACTACTGGGTTCCTACCCTAAGGGAAAGAAGTTGCTATAGCAGAAAGACACCTGCATGTGTATAGAATCAACCTAAGTGCCCATCAACTGATCAGTGGATAAAGAAAACATGTTGTGTGTGTATGTATATATATATGTACCATGAAATACTATTGTGTATATATATACACACCATGAAAGTGGTGTGTGTGTGTGTGTGTGTGTGTGTGTGTGTATATATATATATATATATGTACCATGAAATACTATTTAGCCATAAAAGAATGAAATAATATCTTTTGCAGCAATTTGGATGGAACTGGAGGCTATTATTCTAAATAAAGTATCTCAGGAATCAAAAATCAGATACCACATGTGCTTACTTACGAAAGAGTTACAGGTATTTAAAGGCATCCAGGGTGGTATAATGGACATTGGAGACTCAGAAGTGGGGAGATTGGGAGGGAAGGTGAGAGAGGAATAACTCTGTATTGGGTACAATGTACACTACTTGGGTAACAGGTACACTAAAATCCTAAACTTTACCACCATACATTTCATCTCTGTAACCAGAAGCCACTTGTATCTCTAAAGCTATTGAAATTAAAGAATTATCTTTTGGAAAAACAGCACAAAGTGCTGTCGACTATTCTGCAGCCATGCAAGTTTGATTCTGGGACTGAGACAAGCTATGAGCACATTGTTGTAGAGAACTTAGGTCCTTGGAAAATAAATCAAAATGCAAGTTCCCCAACCAGAAGTTAATTTTATTCGTTAGTTAAAATGGAACTATGACTTTTCTTATTTACAAGAACTGCTCTTCCTTTTTAAAGTTAAAAAATGTTATTTTATTATAATGCAAATAATGTTTATTATAAAAAGTAGAAAAATAAGAAAGAGGCAGGTGTTATTCTAGCTCTTAATAAACCTGGCTAAACTTTTACAGATTTCATCTGATCATTTATATACTTTTCTACATGACTGGATTCATGCATAATACGGATTTTTGAATGTTGCTTTAACATTTTTTACTTAAATTGTATATATTTTGTAGATTATCTCTTGGTAAGCATTTTAATGGTATATATATATATATATATGTATAAATATTAAATATTCTTACATAATACATGCACACACACACATATATATATATATGTAAGGACAAATATATTGCATTTTGCAATAGTGTATGTGTGCATATTTCCTTAAGGTAGATATTTATTTAACTGTTTTCTTACTGTTGGATTTATTTTGTTTCATAAATAACATTCTATGCTGAAAATATTTTTAATTGCTATAAATTGCCCAACTAAGACATATAACTTTCTGTTATCCTGTCACCACGTTTGATAACACACTCAATTTTCTTTACTATATTTCATTCCCTTGATCTCGTTTCTGAAAACTGTATTTATGTCTTACTATATATATATATCATTCCTTCTTTACTCCTACCTGTTGATCTTCTCATTGTTATTTATAGTCTTGTTAGATGTTGGAAGATAGTCTTCTCATACAACCCAAGCCTCTCTTTTGACCTGACTATAAATATTCTATTGTTTACATATTCTCCTGCAAAGCATTCCTTTAGGATCTGCTCCTTTCTTGTTCTCCAGGCAATATGCCTTGGACAACCTGTAGCTGGCTGGGACTGATTGCTTTCCAAGTCAGTAGGACAGATGTGTAGACTAAGAAATTGACTAGTGAGTTCAAATGGAGGTTCCTGGCCTGTTGGTATCTGTGAACAGTATTCTTTTGAGTATGATTAGTGACACGAAGTTCTTGAATAATATAGGCAGAAGAAGTGTCATTACTACTCACAGTGTAAGAAGTAGCTTAACTAGTAAAAGAGCTAAAAGCCAATGAAAAGTATTGAACTTTTAAAATGTATTGATTATTGAAAAGTTTAAAAGATCATTTATTGATTAGTCAGCATTAAGGTAATTCCTTTGACTTTAATAGCTGTGAGCTCTAATGGGGCCTAAAAACTAGCAAGTGGCACAGTTTCTATAACCTAGCAGATAATTTTTCATTAACTAGAATTCCATGTGTGATACAATGATTTGGCAAAGTAATTCACAATAATTATGTTCATTGTTTTCTCCTTTGTTTACCTTGATTAGCCATCTTTGGTGATTGTTTCGTAATTGTTACTTTCTAAACAACTTTATTGAGGAGCTACAAACGACTAGCTATTCTCAACCCTTTAGATAGTGTCTGGGATCAGTGAATGTAAGTTGACTGGAAAAGGTTATTTTGATAGTTTAAGACAGAACAATTTAGAAAGCAGTATTTGTTTTGAAGCCAACTTGCTATGTAACCTTTTATAATTCCCTCAATTTTTCTGAAATTTATGTTTTCTTTAGTGTATAGCAATGATAGCCTGAAACTACCACTGATTTTTTTCAGGGCATCTTGCTGGCTAATTTTATAAAATTCGAACCACACTATATGAATGAAGAATCATCTGCAGGAATTGCTCTTTTCCAAATGTTCTTTTGCTTCAAATGCCCTATCTGAATATTAGATTGTTTCTCCAGATGTTACAGGCTCATGTTTCCTTCTGCTAAATTCAATTGTTGGTTCCTGCCTATGTTTCTCAGGATTTGTATCATTTCTCTGTCTCAAGCAAGGTTTTTATAAATGCTCATCAATGTTTTAGAGTTTGGATTCAATTCAGTTAGAGGATACTTCCAATGGACTTTTACTCATCTACTTCCTCCCTGGAGAATGGTGTAAAACAGTTCTCTTTTCCCTCCTCTGATAGGGTGGTGGGCTACTATTGCTTTTTCTCTCCTAATATATTGAGTACTGACCTGTCACTGAAACCTTAGGTCAAAGTGAGAAGGGGTGATTGTTTTTAATTGGATGATTGCTACCATATGCTTCTCTTTTGGTGGGATCCCATAAAAATAAATGATACTCCCTTCCAAAATAGGAACTGAAAAATGGCTTATAAAGCATGCCATGAAGGTCCAGGCTTGGACAACAAGCATACCATGATGTGAATTGTAACCCCATCACCTACTAACTTTGTGACCTTGAGAAAACTGTTGAACTCATCAGGGCCTCAATTTCCTAACCTATAACATTATTGTGATCATTATTATTATTACAACTAAGAGTAAGTGCCTTATGATTTTGTTGCAATACACACATGTGACAATTGTCCTAAAGTGCTTAGTATGGTGTCTAGAACATATTATGTACTTAATAATTATTGTCTGGAAAAATAAACACATTAAGAAAATACCTGATTGTCAAAGAAGATAATACTGTCTCACCTTGTGAAAGATTAAAGCTCTTGTGTCTCCAGGATTTCTAATAACTTATCCCAGAAAGTCAGTGCAGAGTAGATAGAGTTGGACTCTCTTTCTACCGCAGACTCAGGGGCTGTTCTGACAGTGGGGTCCGAGGGCAGCTTTGCTTCTGCCATTTGCTCAGTTGATCTTGTGAACAGCTGCGGTTCTTGCTGTAACTACTTTCTCATGCTCAGTGGCTCTGTACTGTAAATGCTTCATGTGTAGAAGCACCACTCTAAAACAAAGCTGGAAAGCAACCAGGCAATCACCATAGTGTCATTGTGCTGAGTCAAGGAGGGCTTCAGAAATCATCCAAAGAAATGCGGCATTTACACCTGCAGCTGGATAGGTTATGACCCCTAATAGGTCCTTGAAAAGGAAGACTCTCATCCCTTCCCCCTGACACCACCACCCACCCCGCAACTCAATTTTTGCCTACTTTAAGGAAAGACTTTTGGTTACTAATTTTTCATCTGCTCATTGAAGTTTACCAATTACAGCATGCATCACAAATTACAGGTTCCAGGACTTTGGGTGAAATGTGCTTTGTAAACAACGGCATATTTTGCTGTGAGCAGTCCTTGCTTTTGGATCCTATCATTACCTTTGACCTTGCATATTTCCTTACTTGGATGTATAGATTTCAGGCAAGTATCTGATGTGTCTTATAGAACCAGCTACCCGACAATATCGTCTAAAGAGAAGCAACACTTTGAGATGATGTAAGCACAGAACCAAGCAAGGAGTTGGTTCAATCCTTCTTGTGCCCTTCTTTTCAGATCACTTTATTCCAGGATCCCAGGAGGATTGAAACATTCCTACTTTGATAATTTCCTCTGGAGAGCACTTGTTAAAAATCATCAAGAGTGACATTTACTAGTCTTGTACTTTCTCTGGTCCTAAATTGAAGAGTTCTCTTCATTAAAAATGAGTGTGTTAAGATAATATTTTCTGTAGAAATTTTGTTTTACCCCTTTAAAATCCTTGCTTTTCACATTAAAGTGTATGCTCAGATAAAACAAGACTCATCCAGAGCACATAGCTGAGACCATGCTAGGCTCTCTTTGCTGGGCTGAGATTTGCATTTTTCTGAAAATCAGAGTGCTGAATTTTCTTAGCTTTGAAGTAGCTAATGGGATAGTGTGTGTCTATGTGTGTGTGCCCTGGTGGTATAGCTCTGAATTACTTGTTTACATGTAGTGTAGGATTATATGACAAAGAGCTGCCTTTAATGCAAATGTAAGGCATTCATAAGCATCTCGTGCATAAGCTGACTTTTTGAACTTTGTTTTTATTTTATTCAAAGGATTTACAAAATCATTTTGTGGTTTGAAAAGTAATGCAGATTTTGTATAAAATGTTATATAAAATTTTAAATTTAGATTTTAGCTAGCAAGTATTGGCTTAACTGTAGAAAGAACTTCATTTTGTAGGACCATTCAATAGTGTAGCTTCTGCTTTATGACCATCTACTAGTGTTTGTTCAAGGATAATAATATTTAAATATTTTTATAGATCTCACTATAATGCTTTATGTATATTAACTCATTTGATCCATACAACAACCCTAATGGATATCATTATTATCCCCATTTTAAAGATGAGGAAACTGAGACACAGAGAGATACTATAAATTGTTTAAGATCAGAAAGCTAGAAAGTCTAAGAACTAAGATTCAAAACAAAATAATCTGATTCCACTCTCTGTGCTCTTAAATATTTTACTATAATAAGTCTTATTTTTTATAATTGATATAACTGGTCTAAATAATAAAGTTTTAAGAATCCATTTATATATAGTTTCTATCTCTGTAAGTTACCAGTTGTTACTACTTAAAATACACTTGGAGTCAATAGTAACATTGCATACTCCTAGATTTTATTTTTTAATACCAACATTACAATAGGAGGCCTCAAAGTACTTGTGATGAAAAAAATGCAGTCCTGTACCTGAGTGCATGTAGCTAAGCCTGGTCACTAGAATACATCTAATATGTGTGTGTATATATATATATATATATATATATATATATATATATACACATATATATATATATACACACATATATATATGTGTGTGTGTGTGTGTGTATGTGTGTATATATATACATATATATACTTTTTTTTTTTTTTGAGATGGAGTCTCAGCCTTGTTGTCCAGGCTAGAGTGCAAGGGTGTGACCTCGGCTCACTGCAACCTCTGCCTTCTAGGTTCAAGCGATTCTCCTGCCTCAGCCTCCTGAGTAGCTGGTATTACAGGCACCTATAACCACGCCCAGCTACTTTTTGTACTTTTTAGTAGAAATGGGGTTTTACCACGTTGACCAGGCTAGTCTTGAAATCCTGACCTCAGGTGATCCGCCCTCCTCGGCCTCCCAAAGTGTTCGGATTACAAGCATAAGCCACCACATCCGACCCTCATGTGTGTTTATAAGATAGCAACAGTTCAGAACTACAAAGAGAACTGCCACAACCAGAAACCTATTCACATATATGTACTTTTATAAATCATTTGCATATGTGTGTGGATGCCTGCATGTATGTGCATATATAAATACATCTAAAAGCTGAGAATTAACAACCTTAGTCTGGGACATTCAAATTTTAGTAAACTTTTTTGACATATATATTGAATAAGTTGCAAAGTTGAGATCTGTTCCCTACCTCCATGTGGCTAAGGTAACCTTGCTAATGAGAAAATAACCTGTTACAAATATTCATAGATGTAGTATATAGGTGTGCATGTGTATGTATATGTTAAATATATACGTATCACATATACACACGTACATATATTGTTACATATATACATATATATACACAACACACTTATATATCTATGTAACACATACATACATATATATATATAAAACCTCTTTTTCTCCTCCTACACACGCATACACACACCTCTTTACTTTCTATATTTTTTCTTTTTTTGAGATGGAGTCTCTCTTCTGTTGACCAGGCTGGAATGCAGTGGTGGAATCTTGGCTCACTGCAACCTCCACCTCCTGAGTTCAAGTGATTCTCCTGCCTCAGTCTCCCAGGTAGCTGGGATTACTTTCTACTGTACAAATTTTACTGTCATAAACATTGGCTTTTATACTCCCAGAAAGTTTGTTATTATCCAAGAAAAAGGTACCCATATTTTACCTCTGTAGATAAATTACATGTATATTGGCTGGTAGCAATATTTAATGAATCTTTCTGTGTGTGTCAGGATCTGAGCTTTGTCTATCTACTTATCTAGCTATTTTTTTTTCTCAATTCCAGAATGTTAAACTTCCTGATGGCAGAAGTCATTATTAATTTTGTTCACTGATATCCTAAGAACTTAAAATGGTGCCTGGCACATGTAGAGACTCAGAATATGCTTGCAGAATTGAATGAAAATATGTTGATACGGTAGCATAGTTTTGCTTTTGTTTTTGTTTTAGTAGAGTCAGGATCTTGCTCTGTCAACCAGGCTTGAGTGCAGTGGTGTGATTACAGCTCACTGCAGCCTTGAACTCCTAGGCTCAAGCAATCCTCTTAGCTCAGACTCCTAAGTAGCTAGTACCACAGGTGTGTGCCACCATGTCCAGCTAAGATTTATTATTTTGTAATTTTTGTTTTTTTATTTTATTGATACAGTGTCTTGCCCATTCTTGAAGTGCAGTGTCACCTCACTGCAACCTCAATCTCCTGGGCTCAAGCAATCCTTCAGCCTCAGCCTCCCAAGTAGCTAGGACCATAGGCACATACCACCACACCCAGCTAATCTTTAAAAATTATTTTTTTGTAGAAATGAGGTCTCACTATTTTGCCCAGGCTGGACTCAAACTCTTGTGTTCAAGTGATCCTCCTTGCCTCAACTTCCCAAAGTACTGGGATTATAGATGTGAGTCACCATGCCCAGCCTAATTTTTTATTTTTATTTTTTAGAGAGACAAGGTCTTCTTATGTTACCCAGGCTGCTCTCAAACTTCAGGGCTCAAACGATCTTCCTGTCCTGGCCTCCCAGGGGGTTGGGACTACAGGTGTGACCCACCGTATCACCCTCTTATTATTTTCAATTTGACAGATAAGATACTCAACTCAGAGAGCATGGATTGCTGACCCAGTATCACAGCTAGCTCAGTGCGGAAGCAGGAGTGGACCCTCCATTTGGCTCCACTGGCCAGACTCTATCTGTGATTTTGTCTCCGAGAAGCTCTTAGTGGCCAGACAGCAGCATCTTCTAGGGTCCTGTAGGTCACAAGTGTCCCTGGTCTTTTCATGACTATACATTTCTGGCTGACTTTAGAGCTCTAGGTGTTGTCCTCCTATGTTGATCAACTCTGTAAGGCTTCATGAGAGGCTTGGACTATTGTTTTACAGTAGCTTTCCTGAGACATTTCACTTAGCTCCTTGAAGGCTTCCTTCTGCTCTTGAGCTTGGGAGGAGAATACAGCTTAGTCAAAGAGAGATGAGCTAATAGCAGATAGGAGTAAGTGAGCGGGAAATGCAGAGAAATGGCAGAGGAGGAAAGAATGGCCAATAGAAGATGGAAAGGCAGCAGTCAGGGTTACCAAAAAAGGGTGCAAAAACCATACAGGAGATGTGCAAGAGATTTCATTGCTTTTAAGAAGTGTTATACTAAAGTATCTTCCTCCATAGGGAAAAGACAATGGCAAAGAACTTTTAAAAATTTTATGGATACCACTATTTATTAGGTATATAGTGGTGTACAATAAATGTTTACTTAACAAAATACGTAAAACTCTTTCCTGAGCTAAACCCTGAAAGGCAGTCATACATATTTCCTAAGAAGTTTTTTTTTTTGTAAAATATTTGATGATTTCACAGTTAGGGGCTTCTCAGAAAGTGGTATACATAGCCAGATATAACCTTTCAATTTTATATTTCCTTTTGCAAGCACCATGATTTCCAGTTATCTTTGAGTGTCTCCTTTTTTCAACTAACTTAGAAAATTTGCATTTAAACTATTGTCCTTGGTTAGGAAGAGCAAAACAACACATCCAAAAAAATGAACAAATTTGTACAACCTGGTATTACATTTCTGATTTACATAATTTACACCTCAGAAAAGTTTTCTTAAATATAAAACTCATTTTATTTTAATGCCCTAAAGAATAGCCCAGATAAATGGACTCCAAATTTGAAGCATGAGTAATAATGCATTTTAGGATTAGAACAGTCATCCTTGGTATTTTCATGGTGTCCGTTATGTACAGAGTACAACAAGATACTCTATTATCCCTTCAGTCTGTTGGATAAATGTAAATAAGCACATACAATCAAAACAAATCCCTGTATCCCTGAATTGAAATGCATGTCATAAGAACTTTAATCTGGTACAGTTGCTCTTCTAGCCAAGTAAGTATAGTCAGCAAAACTTACCTTTTATGTTAAGCATTTTACATATGACATATTAAGACAAATTTAAGATTTGTGTTTAAATGACTTTTAAAAGTAAAAAAGCAGTAGAAAGACTTCTCACATGTTGTGGTGAATCATTTTCAAATAACTTTTCATTGCCAGCATCTCATATGTGAACTTCCATAAGCTTCTACAACCCCTCCCAGAATCAGCCTTCTTCTTTTGGTAAAATCTTGTGTTCCTATCTGAGTGGACCACACCAATTCCCAACAATTCTTGTCTACATACTTTTTCTGTTGGAATCAAAAAAGAAAATGGGCTTCAATAAAAACATGTAAATAAGTGATGAGAACTTTGCTCTGTCACTTGTATTAAAGTGTTGAAAGGTGTTAGCTAGAGAAGATTTAATAAAAAGGGTAATATTTTAAATAATGTTTAAGGGGGAAAAGACACACTTTAGGTTTCAGAATAAATGAAAGATAAAAATAAAGAATAAAAGATTTTAAATATTAGGGATGACTTGCAAAATCTCAGAGGTAAAGGCAAGAAACAGTAGACAGAAAATAATTTTATTTAAATTGAAAGAATGGGAAAGAATCCACAGACCCTTTGAGGGAACTGGATCACCACTGCAGGCTCCCTGAGATGTTGAAACATGGTGAGTCTGCTTGCTTTGTCAGTGGGGATGCTCATGGTCTAGGGCAATTTCTCGGCTCTGACCACCTGCTGCCTTAAAATAGACTCAGTGCTATTGGTGGAGCATGGTGAGAGTGAGACCACCCACCCTTTAGGACCGCACGCTGCATGGGAGTGGGGTGAGGCCTGTGACTGCTGACTTTCCCCCACTTCCCTGGTGACATGTGTGTCTCAGGAGAGGTAGCCATAATTCCCCTGGGAATATAACTTCATTAGACTGGGAAACACATCCCCATCTTCCACAGCAGCCACAGCAAGCCCTGCCAAAAGAGAGGCTGAGCTCAGACACACCTATCTCTGCCCCAACATGGTAGTCATTCTCTACCAGCCCTGGTAGCTGAAGATAAAGGTCATAATCTCTTGGGAGGTCTGTGGTCCTGTCCACTGCCTAAGAAATTGAATACCTAACCAGGTGTCCCTAGGGCAATTTTGCAAGCTCCTATAAGACCACAGTTGATGCACTCTTGAAAGTGCCACCTCCTGGCTGAAGGCTAACCAACACAAAACCGGCACACTAAATAAAAACACAACCAAGGGCTCTCACAGAGTCCACTTCACTCCCTTGCTACCTCTACCAGAGTAGGTACTAGTATCCACAGCTTCAAGACCTAAAGACAGATCACATCATAGGACTCTTTGGAGATACTCCCCAGTACCAGCCCAGAGCCCAGTTGCTCCACTGGTTGGCTAGACACAGAATAGCAAAAACAATCATTACAGTTCGTCTCTTAGAAAGTCCCAGTCCTAGGAGAAGGAGGAGAACACCACATCAAGGGAGCACTTCGTGGGACAGAAGAATCTGAACAACAGCCCTTGAATTCCAGATCTCCCCTCTGACATAGTCTACCTGAATGAGATGGAACAGAAAAACAATTCTAGTAATATGACAAAATAAGGTTTTTTAACACTCCCAAAAGATCATACCAGCTCATCAGCAATGGATTCAAACCAAGATGAAATCTACGAATTGCCAGAAAAATTCAGAAGGTTTATTATTAATCTAACTAAGGAGGCATCAGAGAAAGGTGAAGTGCAACTTAAAACCATGATAAAGTATATGAAAGGAAAAATCTTCAGTGAAATAGAGAGCATAAATAAAAACAATTACAACTTCTGGAAATCAGGGACACACTTAGAGAAATGCAAAATGCACTGGAAAGCCTCAGACATAGAATCAAACAAGCAGAAGAAAGAACTTCTAAGCTTGAAAACTAGGCTTTTGAAATAACCCAGTCCATCAAAGACAAAAAGAATTTTTTAAAAATGAGCACAATCCTGCATGATCTGTACA
Organism: Plecturocebus donacophilus; assembly: GCA_004027715.1. NCBI lineage: Eukaryota > Metazoa > Chordata > Mammalia > Primates > Pitheciidae > Plecturocebus > Plecturocebus donacophilus. The sequence continues at coordinate 35,955 of PVKP010002734.1, forward strand.
TGTACCCCAGAACCTATAGTACAATTAAAAATATATGTATATATATATATGTATATATAAATAAGCAACGCCTCAAAGAAGTTTGGGACTATGTTAAATGTCCAAACAACTATGGAAAACAATGTGGAGATTCCTTAAAGAACTAAAATTCGATCTACCATTTGATCCAGCAATCCCATTACTAGGTATCTACCTAGAAGAAGTAATTATACAAAAGATACTTGTACATGCATGTGTATAGCAGCATAATTCACTATTGCAAAAAGGTGGAACCAGCCCAATGCCCATCAAAGAACTGATAAAGAAAATGTGGTATGTATTTGTATGTATACGCATGCACACACACACACCCACCATGGAATAATACTCAGCAATTAAAAAAGAACAAAATAATGATATTTGCAGCAACCTGGAGGGAATTGGAGATTATTATTCTAAATAAAGTAACTCAGGAATGGAAAACTAAATGTTGTATGTTTTCACTCATAAGTGAGAGCTAAGCTGTAAAGATCCAAAGGCATAAGAATGATACACTGGACTTCAGGGACTTCACGGGAAAGGTTCGGGGTTGGTGAAGGATAAGAGAATATACACTGGGTACAGTGTACACTGCTCAGGTGATGGGTACACCAAAATTTCAGAAATCACCACTAAAAAACTTATTCATGTAACTAATCACCAACTGATCCTCAAAAACCTATTGAAATCAATCAATCGAAAGAATGAACTAAAGGTACTGCATGAGGAAGCAACATCAATAAGCTTAGTGAGTAAAACAGTGAAGAAAGGGGCAATATGATGGTGGTGATAGAAATATATGCTACCTGTTCACCCTCATAATACTGTGGATAAACAGAATCAAATAATTTGTTCAGCTAACTGGATTCCATGAAAATGTGTAGCTATTTTTCTGGCTAAATGTAAGACCAGGGAATGAACAATTGGGTTAGAACCTTCATAAAAAGACATCCACAAGGAAGCTACAAGGGTTTCTTAAGTTCCACAACATCAAGTTTGCCTACTGTCCCTAGCGTGTTGTTCTCACAGTTTGATTTCAGTCCTCTCGCATTTCATGAGGAGGCTGTTTATACCAATCTGTGGCCTAAGATATTCTTATGATTATTTCTTGTTTATCAAAATGGTATACATTCTTCAGTTGCAGCTCCACAGGCTTTCTGGAACTACGGTAATTAACATTGAGATCTTTTTCTTTTTCCTTATATGGCACATATGATTAGCACTACATAGAACGACATTTACTTTTTTCTCATTCTTTCATATGCACTAATTCTGTTTCTTTAGCTTAGTCAGAAGCTCTGAGTTCAGAGAATAACCATGAACACAGAACTAAAAGTCTAGATAGATCTCAGCTAACCCTTTCATTTTCAAAGAAGGAAAGTTTGTAAAATGGAAACTACAGTGATACTGAGTGTATAATATCTGTCAGTCAGCTTTAACATTTTTGTATGAATCGCGCATGTTGTCATCTCAAAGATCACATGGAGTACATACTATTATTGACATCATTTTACAAATGAAAAGAATGATGCACAGATAACTGGCTTGCTGAGGGCACACAGTTAATAAGAGACAGTGCTGGGATTCAATTCTAGACCTTCTGGTTCCAGCTCTTAACTTTCCAAGTTAGTGCTGCAAGTAGAAAAAAAACTCTCTCCCATAACCTCTTTCACCATTTCAGGGCTCTTGCTTGTTCTAATTTGTACCACCATAATTCTTATACTGGAGCATAGAAAAAGAAAAGATGCAAGTGCTTATTAACTTCAGCCTTGTATTTGACAGATCGTAATCATGTAAACATACACCCAATACACTGTAATCCTTTCCCAAGAGAGCAAGTAATGATGATATACTGAGTGATTAATGAACTGATATAAAGACTCAGTAATCTGCATGTGAATTAGTGGATCAACAAAGCAATTCATGCAGTAGATATGTATTTTGAATAGTATTCTTTCTGTAGGAAATCGGCTGTATGTAGTGTTTAATTGAATACTTTTGGGTCACAGAGTGATTTGGAGTCAAATCATCAACTGCATTTCCCAATGTGTCAAGTAGAAAGTTAACTTATCAAAACTTCCACAGTACTCAGTTCTCTTCCAATGTGCTCTTTATCTTGAATTCTTTTGAAATAGTGTGCATTATAATTTACCAGGAATGATTTAGATGTATTCCTGTTCAGAGACAGAGGGATGGATTAAATAACATTCCCCAAGGCCCTTTTTGCCTTCGAGTAAATGCTCTTTATCATTCTAAGCTTCTTACGCCGAGTAATATTTGAACATGACCCTGTGGATTCCCCAGAACAATTTCTGATACTGTTTCCCTAGCTGATGTGTTTGGATATTTTCCATGCTATGCAGGCTGCATTCTTTTTTTAACTTAATATGTTCTTTTTCACTCTGATGCTTTGACTTTTGCCATCATAGTTTTCTTTATTTTCAGAGTTTATTGACTGTCACTAGGCTTTCTTCTGAGTCCTTTTGCCAAGTCATCCATACTTTTCTCTTCTAATCTTCTGTTATAACAGGCTTCCTGTTGCTTATATTTTTGCTCTTAAACTCCGAATTTGATCCAGATTTTCTGGTAGAGATTTCCCTACACTGAAAACAGTATTCCAGGTGCAGCCACTTGAGAATTGAGTAGAGATAAATATGTGCACCCCTTTTTACTGTGATGTCTTGCCATCTGCAATTCGGAGCCTGTAAGAGTTAGATTTGGGATTGAAAATAAGACTTCCACTAGGACTGCCATTTGCAGCACAGACTCACCTGGATGGTAACTGCTGTCTAGCCTCAGCTAGCTTTCGACAGGTCCTTCTCAGAAGACCTCTTTTCCAGGCTTTTTTCTTCCTGTGCATATCTGTGTTTTCATTCATTTTCCCCTGGCGTATAAGCTGGCCCTTTCCCAATCTGACTCTCATCTTGTTATTTGATCCCAAGATCTGTAACTCCTCTCAGACCATCTGCATTATTTCTCTGTCCTTGCTGATGTTTTGCAACATTCTCCAGCTGACTATCATCTGCAGATTTCATTAGCACACCGTTTACTATGTTCTGAAGATCATTAATAAAGATGAATAAACAGAAGAGAAGACTTTATGCAGACATCTGTGGAATTTCTCTAGGCTGCCCCCACAACTCGATTGCCATTATTTTATTTTACCTTTTTGGTTTTCTGCCCAGTGTTTCATCCAGTTCCCGCTATGAGCACCCTGTTCTCATATCCCAGTAACTGCACTCATAATGTGTAATTTTCCAGCACCGCTTTATAATTGTCTAAACAATTCATCAGTTTTGTCTGATAGCATTTTTCTTTTATTAAATCCCAGTTTTATTGACAGTTTTCATTATCCTCTAGATTACAGAAGCTATATGTAACAGTGTGTGTGCCCATTCTGATTTCTCCTCAATTTATTACTGTTTTAAAACCTGTATCACAGATGGGAATAGAATATGATGAGAAGAGATACACTCAGAATCTCTATGGCTCTTCTTGGAAAAGCAACGTGATGTATATGGAAGATCACGCATGTGCACTTTCCTGCAAAGCATTAACCATAATCTTTCTATCCAAAAAGATAAAAAGAAGTCTCTGGTTTTGAATGATGAAACTTTATATCTAACTTATATTGAAAAATCAAAGGATTAGATTTCAAAAACTGAATAAGAACCATAGCTGTACTTAGAGAATATCTGTGATGTAGTTGGCACTGTGATAAGATGTGATATGTATCACCCTTTATGATTACATCAACCCTGAAAGGCATTTATTTTCGGGTGTGACACTCACCTGTAGGATGCTGTCATGAGAGTTAGAAAACGGTGTCCCTTCCAGGAGGATGCAGCCCATGCCTGAGAACAGAGCACAGCCTGCATCTAAGGACCCACTGACCTAGGCCAGATATTTGTGTGTGTGGCACGGCCTGCCTAAATGTATATGGAAGCCCTAATTTCTTTCTCATTTAAATGAAGAGGATAAGAGACCAATAAGAGACAGATTTGGGATTGATACGAATGTGGTTTCCTCCCTGCCATATAATGTCTCTGCACATAGAACAGATATGGATCTAACTCATACTTCTGTGATTGTCTCCTAAATTCAAACAGTATTTTGTGTTTTTGCTTAGAAAAGAGTGGATATAATTTGGTATGTAACCTTTTCTTCTAATCTTTAGCTATGCTATTGATTTTCTTCCCACTCTTCAGCTATGTTGTTTTTATTATTGTCATTATTATTACTATTTATTACTGAATCTAAAAAGAGTAGAGAAGAAGTGCTATTACTCTGGGCCAGGTATTCTTTGTACTGTCTTTAACATACAGCTGAACTGTGTTCATATATCCCTTTGTTTGCTTATTAGATCACTATGCAAGCACACACCTTCATGATATTGAATATTGATCAATTTAGTCACATGATATGCAAATGAAGAAATAACACTTAATGGCCAGGTGTGATGGCTCATGCCTGTAATCCCAGCACCTTGAGAAGCTGGGGTTCATGGACCACCTGAGCTCAGGAGTTTGAGACCACCCAGGGAAACATGGTGAAACCCTGTCTCTACTAAAAATACAAAAAAAATTAACCGGGTGTAGTGGCCTGTGCCTATAGTCCCAGCTACTTGGGAGGCTGAGGCAGGAGAATCACTGGAGCCCCAGAGGCGAAGGTTGCAGTGAGCCAAGATTGCGCCACTGCACTCTAGCTTAAGCTACAGAGTGAGACTCCATCTCAAAAGAAATAAAGAAATGGAAGGAAGGAAGGAAGGAAAGAAGGAAGGACGGGTGAGCGTTTAATAAGGAATATTTTGAATGCTTTAATTCTTTGACTTAAATTACTAGATATATTTATAAAGGTGTAGATTTGAAAACTGGAATGTGTATGCACACACATATATACATATAAGTATATATATATGTGTGTGTATAACATATATTTCTATAAATTAAAGTTATTTACCAAAGCATCATATATTTTTCTTTTCTTTTCTTTCCCTTGTTACCGTTTTTATTTTGCTTGAGCACTGTTCTTATTGAAATGTGCCTTCCACTTTAGCTATAGAGCTTTTCCTTGTTGAACAATGTAGTTTTCTTGCTCAACAACTCTGACATCCAGGTAAATGGAAGGAAAATGGATAGGGGAGTTGTGTGTTCATAATGCCACTTTGCCACCCTGAAATCTATGCAGATAATCTACTTGGAAGGCTTTGAGCCCCAGTGGAATACAGAACCATATAAGTATCCTGCATTGATTTACAGCACCTGCTACAGCTGCTTGGATCTTGGCAGGCATTTTCTCTCCTGCCAAATGCTGTTGCAATTGCTGGGCAGATCTAGATGGAGGTTATATTTACTGGACATGTTTATAATCTGCAGAGTGATCTAAGCCACAGAGAGCTAATTTCCCAAAGATCAATGACTAAGGGAGGATTTCAGAGGTTATCCTCTTTATCCAATTTCCTGTGTCCTAATGAGATGGCTGAAACCTGTTTGGAATCTTTCTGATTAGAAACTCTTGTGAGAGTCAATAAAGAATATGACATTCATAAATCTAAATAAGAGGCGACTTGGCTGCCTGTGTGGTGATTCATGCCACAAGAAGCCTTTCCCCTGCCCCCAGCAGGGTATGCCATGCGTGGCTGACCTGAGACAAGGTCAGACTTAACCAAGAGTCCTGAGAGGACTTGGTCTCTCCTGGTGAATTCAAAGGACTCTTCTGGCTATTAGAATGCATTGTGTATATATATATTTACCTTTTTGATTTAATTTAATTCAGTTGCATTTCAATTCAGCTGAAATGTATTTGTTAAATGGTTGTTATGTTTTCCAACTAAGAAGAAAGAAACAGAAAAAAAAATAACCATAATGCTACCTGGTAAGCATCATTATATAAATCTGAACAAAGCGTTGTCAAAGATGATGATAATCATAATAGCTAATGTATTTTGAGAACTTACTATGTTAGGCAGTGTGCTAAGCACTTCACACTCATGATTTTATTTGATCCTAGCAAATTCATGAATTAGGTGTTATTGTACCTATTTTATAGATGAAGAAACTAAGATTTAGATGCATTAATTAACTTTCCATGTTAACAAAATCCTTCCTGAATCCCATATTCCCCTCTGACTGTCTTTTGCCCCATCTTAATTAAACTTCTAGGAAAAGCTTGTCTACCTTTACCATCTCTACTTCTTTACCTCCTATTTGCTCCACAACCCATTCAGTTCGGCTTCTGCCACTGCCATCAAAATGAAATTAAACAGACTTGTCAATTCCTCTACATGTCCAAATATAATATTTTTATTTCACTGGATTTCTCAGCACCTTTTGCCACAATTAACCACTTCTTTCTGGAGAGCGTATTTCTTCTGGAAGCATGAGCTGCTTAACACCATTCGATGCACTTCTTCCTCCACTTAATTTCTCATTACTGGAGCATTTTAGTTTGGGTTCTGGGTCATCTTCTCTTGCCCCTGGCTTCTGCCCTATGTCAGGGATTCTAAACACTGTTGGTACCACATACGTTTTTGGCAGTCTCATGAAGCCTACAGACTCAAAGTGCATAAAATATCCTGGACATCTCAGTATCCCAAACATAGTTCTTACAAATGGGAACTCTTGTTTCCCATCCCCAAATTTGTTTTTCCTTCAGTATTGTCCATCATCAATCCAGTTGCTCAAGAAAACTAGAAGTCATCTATGATTCTTCATTTATCCTAAAATACAAACATTACCCCATCCATTAGTGTGTCTTGGCTATTTTATTTCCACACCATCCCAGATTTTTCCATTTTTCCTTTTCTACGTTACCACCCTCAGGTGGTGCTTAATAAACATTTAGTGTATGAAGAAAGGTTTGAAATGGGGAAAATAAAGAGACATACTGAATCATGAGGGGACACATAATACTCTAGGCAAGACCCAAGATAGAGCAGAGGCAGTCTGAACTGAAGACAAGAAGGATGAATTTAAAAAATAAGTCTACAATTGAAAACACAGACAAAGAACTAAGAGTTACAAATGCCTGTTAGTGTAATCAGGTTCTTTGAAGCTATCTTTTAAAAATTTCCATTTCTTCTTTTTTCTTTTTTTTTTTTAATTGCACTTTAAGTTCTGGGATACATGTGCAGATCATGCAGGATTGTTGCATAGGTACACACATAGTAATGTGGTTTGCTGCCTCCAGCCCCCCGTCACCTACATCTGGCATTTCTCCCCATGTTATCCCTCTCCAACCTCCCCCCACCTCTGCTGTCCCTCCCTTGCCCCCCCTCCAACAGATCCCAGTGTGTGATGCTCCTTTGGTACATATACACCATGGAATACTATGCAGCCACAAAAAATGATGAGTTTGTGTCCTTTGTAGGGACATGGACAAATCTGGAAACCATCATTCTCAGCTAACTGACACAAGAACAGAAAAACACCACATGTTCTCACTCAGAGGCGGGTGTGGAACAATGAGAACACAGGGACACAGGGAAGGGAGCATCCATTTCTTTTTATATAGCCTTTGACCCCATGTTCTGTGAAATCCTTTGGAAACAGTTAATCAGATCGTTTGGGGATTTAAGAGTGAGGATGGGAATAAAACTGAAAATAGGAATCTTTTCTAGATTAAATTGACAGTGAAACAGGCTTCTTCAGCCATTTCTCCCCAGACACTGGTCAAACAAACAGGTAAGCACCAGATAGTTTGAGCAGCAGCTGGAACAGTTCAAAAAGAGTCTCCCTCGAGCCTCTCCTTACTTCTGAATAAGCAAAGCTAATCTAGGGTCAACTAGTCAGCTTCTCTAATATACTGTATTGTTCTGAGTTTTAAGTTTTTTTTTTTTTTTTTTTTCTTGGCTGCCTAGGCTCCCTGATTAACTGGGATTAATCTCTATCATCCTGTGTAAGCTAAACCCTAAATTACATAATATGTTTTCTATCCTTATGCCATATGCCTTCCACATCAGGGATGACTCCAGAGACAACAAACGCAAGCTGTGTTTTTACTGATTTTGCAAACTTGCGTTCATCAGCCTTGGGCATTTTGGCCTCCCCAGTGTCAGTATGGTGTTTTAATAGCTGAGAAAAGCAACAGAAATATAAAGAGAGGACACTGTGAAAATCACTTTCCAAACTGACTTGTATTGAAACTGCCTCATATCTGAGTAATGGAAAATAATAAGTGACGAGGATAATGCAGTGTATTGCATTCAGTGACAGTTAATCCTCTTATTAACTTCATGGTCATACTTTGCTCATTTGTCAGGATGGAGGGAGTGTGTGAGAATGTTGTAGTTCCTGTTTCTCTGTTCATTGGGAAAGTTGGGAAAATAGCTGTAAAAATAAAAGAGTTCCAGGATGAAATGCCTTTGAGGTTGACTGTTCTCTCTGGAGATGCATGTTTGCCTTGTGGACTTCATCCATGCTTTGAGTTTGGGTATCCACTCTTTGAGGCTTTATTGTCTTCCCTTTCGGGGATTTCCTTTTCACCTGAGCAATCATTGGTGGGGGAAAAGTCAGTGGGGTTGTTCAGCTGTGTGGTACACTGCACTGCCAAATGGAGGCAGAGCCCTGCTCCAGCCCCATGAATTGGAACAACCTACAGAGCATTTCTGGCAGTGAGCCAAAGAGGTGATCCCTACTCTAAGGGGAAAAAAAGTCAATGGCTGAGATTGCAGTTCTTCATCCCCTTGCTGGGCTGATTCATACAGCAGCATTGATACTGAGGTCTCAGGAGAACTGTTCTCTTCCCAGTCCAGCTAAAAATAGCCAGATTCAGATTTATAATGTCAGGAGCTGATAAATTTGCTGGGGAAATGCAAGCAGTGTCACTGCCGTGCTAGAAAATCTATTCTGATGAATTGATGAGGGAAAGAAATTCCAAACATGGCAGAGTCCCAGAGTGCCACTTCCCCTGGGATGGTGAGCAAAATGAGCATGTTTTCCTTGCCATCAAAGTTCCCATTTTCAAACATAGTAAAAAGTAGACTATACTAGATTGAAAAGGAATATAAAAAACACCTTTTTGCTCAAAAGCATGACATGATATAAAACTAAATCTTTCGGCCTGTACAATATTTTTGCTTTCTGTCAAGGCAGGGGTTCCCTTTTAAAACACTCTCTCCAAGACAAAAATTTCATTTACATGGCCCTGCATTTCTGTTGTGACTTCTGATTCAACCAAGATCTTTTAATTTTGGGATTCAGTAAGAAATTGAATTTCTTACTTTCCTAACAGTTTTTGTTTGGACTTTCAGAATCTAAGTTGATATTACTATCTGCTGCTAACCAGCCCTTTCCTCTCTTTATTTGGTCAATGGAGTCTCAGAAGTATCACAGGATGTTTCCTCCATACCAACTGGCTTGAAATGATTTGGCATGGGCTTCAATTCTAATTTATTCAGCATCTATTTAGCACCTACTATAAACCAAGTATCATGACTAGAATTTTTCTGAAATGATAAAGGTGCAATGGGGACAGATGGACGTGTAATGAACTTATTATAAATCAAATTATAAACATAATAATTGATACTGAACAACTGCTATGAGAATTGAACAGAGGAAATGCTTCTGCTGGGAAAAGACCAGGAAGACATCAGAGAAGAAGTAAAATTTGTGGTTGGGATGATACAGTAAATGAGTACTAGCAATTTCTCGGGGTAGGAATGCAGAGTATATGTAACAGAACAGCATGACACTAAGGTAGGAAAAGTACCACCTGCCTTTGGGACTTGAACAAGATATTTGAAGCATTAAAATAATTTTTTTTTCTCACTTGGATTTTGGCTTTTGCCAAACAACTAGGAAACAACTGTTACATTTGCTCTAATTATTTTAGATCATTAACTTTGAAAATTGCTGTTTGTAGGATTTCCTACTTTGGCCTTGTGCCCATTATGAGCTGTCATCTAATAAACAGGTGGATGGTTCATTCCTAGAGGTTTGCCCTTGTCAAACACTTGACCCAGACTGCAGAATGTCATGGTAGCTTTCTCTGCTGAAATCTTGTGGACTTATATCTCAGTAATGATGTTCTAATGATATAACATGCTATGCCATCATTTGTTGATTCATAAAGTCATGAGACCAACACTAATATTATTATCGCTATCTCCTTGAGTGAAAAATAAAGGCTAGACTTTTAATTTTATGCAGGATTTTTTGACCCAATTCTTTGCATTCAAAACTGTTTAGGCATTTCATTCTTATGGACCTACCTCTTAATATGCTTTCTTTTTAATCAGGCAGTAATTTGTAGGTTTGGGCCTCAATTTCAATAGCAGGTGAGCCCCAAAATCTGTAAACATAAGAAAGGGTTTTATTCTGAGATTCAATAGGAAATACAGCATACAAAGATTCCATTTAGTTTAAAAAAAGAATATAGCATAGATATGCATGCCGAAGTATTTAGGGGAAGTAGAAATATGTCTGCAATTTATTTTGAAATGTGTCAACAAATATGATGGATGGATAGAAGGGTAGATAAATGGGTGGAGATGTTAGAAAGCAAATATATAAAAGTGTCAGTGGTACAATCTGGGTATGGAATACAGCTATTGATTCTAAAATTATTTTAACTTTGTGGAACGTTTGAAATTTTTATAACATGTTGGACGAGAAAGATAAGGTAGCATAGAATTAAATTGGTAGAGGTGCTTGGAAAAGAATGATAAGATACCTAAAGTGAAGAGAAATTTCTCTGACTTATCAAAATGTAGACATGAATATTGTTATGTCTGTGAATCAAAGGTACACAATCTTTCTTCTCCATTAGCTTAAGAATCTGTCAGATGAGAAAAAAGATCATCCTAGGAGAAAGAGAAGTTCGTTGTAAAGGCCTGATCTTTAGTCTACTCAGCAATAAATAAATAGATTTTTAAAATGTAAAACATTGATATTCTTCCCAAATAAGGCCATTTCTGCCTTCTCAGTCATTTCCATATATGTTGAACACTTCCTATATTCCTGGCACAGTGGTAAGCACTGGGGCTTCAATGAGGAAGCACTTCAGAAAGTTGAAAGTCAAGAATGGAGAAAGTGAACAAGAAAGGGATGTCACACAGGGAAAGAGGGACTTAAAATGTGCTTTGAGCCCTGAAAAGGGAGAACTTCCTGGCTTATTAGCTCTGATTTGGGGCAGGCTACTAAACCTTTTTGTGCCTTAGTATTTTCATCTGTAAAATCTGGTCAATAATAATTGTTAGCCTACTGTCTGTTAAATAGCAACACCTTCACAAATGGTCACTAATATCTTTAACCCAGAAAGGAAGATCAAATTAGGAACAAAACATAGCCATAAAATTTGTTTGATGGACATCCTTCTTTTTCCCATCCCTCCTCTATACGCCATCCTTTATTGCCCTAATAGAATTAAAAAATCACAGCCCTGGAGCTGGAACAGGCCTAGCCATAGATTTGGGACAGATACTCCATTCCAACCCCCATTTAGAGATGAAGACACTGAAATGACTTGAGAGAAGTGACCTGTCTCAGGTCCCATAGCTAGTCAACGGCAAAGTGGGTGAATGTGTAGGATTATAAAGCTTTTACTGTAGAGAGAGATTGAAGAAAATTTATTTGGAAATACAGTTAATTATTTCTTAGGATGTAAGAGAGAAAATGCTCAGAAACTTTTTTTTTAATTGTTAGAAGAGAATGTGTTTTAGTGTACCTAAACGCATTGCACTAGTAGGTTCTTAAGAGGCAATTGTTGACTTGTATCGCATTAAACTCCCCTGCTAATTGTCTGTATAGCATGGTTAACCCTTGTTATGTGAGTAACTGTTTCCTTAATTAAATTAAATTTTAAATCCTTTAATTATAGTTTGGTGTCTATAAATGACAGAATCTATATCTCTTAACCCCACATAGATTTATGCAGTAAGGGTAGCAAAGATTGCTTCTCTCTTTGTCAAAATGGAATGAGTATTCTCGTAATGTCTCTATATTTGTATCTTATTTGATCTGTGGGGCGTAGCACATTTCCTTGACAAGAGAGTGATTGCCCCTAGAGACTTGTCAATTCCCAACTTTGAATTAAGTTCTCTGGGTGTTCTAATTATCAGAGCTAATGACCCCCACTGGCTTTGAACTCCACTACTTTGGCTGGACAGTTCCACTAAAGCAAAGATAGAGGTTCTTTATACTAGAGGAGAATATTTCTTATCACAGAGGAGAGGAAGAAGGTGAATAAGAGAAACAGGGGGAGAAGGGGAAGAGAGAAGGGAAAAGAGAAAGAGAATAAGTGAGATGATACTACAAAATGTTTTGAATTATTTAGTTGATACTATTAGATTGATATTGGGTTGATGCAATAATATTTGTGGTGTTCATCATTAAAAGTAATGGCATTATTTTAAACAGCATTATTAAAAGTCATGGCAAACTGCAATTACTTTTGCATCAACCTACTATTAAATTTTTAAAAAATAAGTCATATAGGAGACTAAGCAAAATCACAATAAAATAAATCAGTTTAAAAATAAATGAATGAAATAGGATCTCCCAAAACAATGCTGCAGAATGGTTTAGCAACACTGAAAGATATGTCTAACATGCAATACAGATCCATTCATGGTTCAGTTAAGAAGCTGGTATAAGTATAAAAATGAATGTACAATCTCAAAATCTCAACCAGTAAATATTCTACAGCACAAGTTCTAAGACAAAAGAAAGAAAGAATCATGCTCTACTTGGGAATGGACTGGTTTTTGCTCTGTTGATCAGACTGCACTGTTGATTAACAACGTAGATCTGGGGAGAGGTTGGAACAGAGGCACTACATGCTGAAGGATCTAGGCTGTCTGTGCTTTCGAGGGAATAGAATCTCAGGAAGAAGTCGGGGATCCCTTGTGACTCCAGATGGTAAGTGACTCTCCCATTGTTTGCTGTTCCCTCCCAGCCTCAAAAAGTAGGGATGCAGGCAGCTGCTTCCAGGGTGATATTTTTTAAATTTAAAAGCTCCACCTGGGCATAGTGCAGTAGCTCATGCCTGTAATCCCAGCACTTTGAGAGGCTGAGTCAGGGGGATCCTTGAGCCCAGGAGTTGGAGACCATTTTGGGCAATATAGTGAGACTCTGTCTCTACTTAAACAAAAAAGAAAAAATCAGCCTGGTAGGTTAGTGTTTGCTTGTAATTCCAGCTACTAGGGAGACTGAGGTGGGAGCATCACTTTAGTCTAAAGATCAAGGCTTCTGTGAGCCATGATCATAGCACTCCACTCCATCCCAGGGTACAAAGTGAGAACCTGTCTCAAAACAAACAAATAAAAAACTCAAACTTGGAAAAGGCTATAGCTTCATCTTAAGCAATATTTCCCCATGTGCTGATAAAAATATAGTCCCTTCATAGAACGCAAACAGCGGATAAGGTGGCCCATAATTGTGAACTCCCCAAGTCCAGCATTTGAAAAGACAATTTAAAAAATGAGAGAGAGAGAGAGAGAGAGAGAGAGAGAGAGAGAGAAAGAGAGAGAAAGAGTCAGTGTTGATAAGTATGAGGTAATGTGAATGTGTAGGCACAGGGTGACTTTATAACTGAGAAGAAAGGGAGGGAGAAGCTAACTTTCATTATGAGTCTTCTGTGAGCCAAGTACTGTACTCAGTTACTTGATTTAATCTTCACAACTATTTTTCATATAACATGATGAGAAGATGGGCATTATTGTAAGCAGCAGAGCTGGGATTTGAACCCAAATCTCTATGACATAGGTCCCCATGCATTTTCTATGACATTGGCTATGTGCCATCTGGCTCATGACTTTCCAGCAATTTCGTGGATAAAAGATGTATAATAAGGTGACATTAAAACCAGTATACATTTTCCTGTGTTAGCTGCTCTGGCTAAAACTATTGGCTGAATGAGGTTTGGAGAATAAGCGTGTTGGAGAATAGGCATGAATTTTCATTTTTAATTCCCCTGCTGAGAATTGGCAAAATCGTATTATTTCTACCAGGGCGAAATAGAGGGGGAAAAAACTGTAGGATTCTGGAAATATTGGCTATGGGATATGAGGCAAATTTAGATGTTAAAAGTGATAGTTGCCAAATTTGTCAAGTGCCAAAATGTTCTCATGTATAAAAAAAGTTGGGGATTTTTTTTGTCAGAAAATTACGAGTCTTGCACTGAACAATTCAAATGAAAGAGGTTTTAGTTTTTTTCTTGTCTTTGGCAGGTTTTGCAAGGAGGTCCCTGAGAGGAGGTGAAATGAGACCTAGAAGTGATTTTTAGTGTAATACACACATACATATGCACTAGTTTGCTTTCATATAGTTACCTGTACATGCCAGATCTCATGATTAAAAGACAGGCCAGAAAAATATGGTGCACTGGGCTATGTATGGCTCCCATTCTCTAATTATTTTGTCTATATTTAAGTGGATTTTATGTTGCCTACTTAGTCTGTAATGACCACAAGCCACTCCAGCCAACTTGTTTTAAAGCTCAGAGAGAGGCAGGTCAATAAACAATAGAATAATAACATGGCCAAATATTTAACTTTCTAGTACTCACATTTCCACAAGGTAATTTAATCCAAAATTGATGTCATTAATGTAAAATATTGTTAATGAGATATTTTGCATTTTTTAGTGGTGGGTCTTCAGAATCTGGTGTGAATTTGCACTGACAGCTCATCACAATTCAGCCAAGCCTACATTTCAAGTTCTCAGTAAACACATTTGGCTAGTGACTCCTGTGCTGGACAGCAGAGGTGTAGACTAGGGAAGTGTTCACTCAGGGTGTTCATTTCATATTTTCTCTATCTTCCATCATTTCTTATATTAAGTTGTAGAGAGAGAGCACCATTTCTACCCCATCAAAGAACATGAAGAGACCTAGAGAAGAGTATATTGAGTTGACTACCTTACAGAAGACCTCTGCGTGATATTTAATTGAAGGGAACTGCCTTCTCTTTTTCCAGGAAGATTAAGTCTTTATCCTTGCTGCCATTCAGTTTAATACCTATGTGCAAAGCAGTAATAGAGCCCAGATAGATAGATAGATAGATAGAGCAGTTTGTGTGTGTGTTTGAGTGTGTGTGTTGTGTGGATGTATATCCCTAAGTACATGAAAAATTGGCATACATCCCAGCAACAGACTGAAACTTCTGATTAAAGGTAACAGGTAAGTGAAATGAACATCTAATAGAAACCTATTTGTGGTTTTAAACAGAATTAAAAGACTAAAATAAGAACAGAATATAAGAAAGAATAGGAAGAAAGCCTTACATGACAATAATCAATTTGGGTATCATTTTTTTACTTCCTGGCCTTCTGCAACTTAAAGGAAAAAAAATTACTACCAACAGGCAAATGACTTATCATAATAGGGCAAAATTCTTTCCATTCTGTGGCTCCGCTGGCATTTTTAAATATGTCATGTGTCGCTGGGTTGTGGGGTACAAGAGATAGACTTACTTAGGAAAGAAAGGCCAGCATCAAGTTTTTAGAATCCATCCTATGTGGAGAATGTAGCAACTATGCTATTGCTCCAAATGGAGACAGAGTCTTGCATGGCAGGAAGCTTTCTAAGGTGTCCATCTGAGTCATGAGCCTTAGAAGTCTGTGCAGAAGAGGGAAATGAGCCTTCGCACTAGGAAAATATGCTTTGCTATTACATAAGTTCTGGGATCAACTGACACAAAAGTTAGGATAAATAAATAAAAATTTTAAGTTTTTTCCTTTGTGTGTACCTATGATACAATGAAGTTTTTATTCAATTTGTAACTCCTGAATTCATTCATCAAGAGTCCTTGAGGAAGCTAAACAGAACTGGTAGGTCTGTCATTTGGTTGTGTAGTGATTGTGAGTATTTTGTTCCCTGAAATTAAAAAGTCTGTGGGACAATAGGCGTTCAAGTCAGGAAGAGATGGTTGGGTCCTTGCTTCTGCTACCTAGCTAATCTGTGACTTTGGAAATCACTCTCTGAATCTGATTTTGTTTGTATCTGTTAAATATAAACTCTCTCTCATAGCATTACAATGAGGAAAAAATAAAGGGATGTATCTGAAGTATCTGGTACAGGGTTCAGCACATACTAGTTGCTCAATAAATACCAGGTTTTTTTCCCTTTTACTGCTCTGAATGTTTGTTGTTTCTATTTTCTGCTCCTGAGCTCTGTGTCTTGAAAAATTCTGTTGGCATACAGATTGGACTTGACCACTTACATTAAATTCTCCATTCTTGTCTTTATTTTGTATTAATGAATATAATTAATCTGATTACAAGTATAAAACTATCAGTCAGGTTCCTAGAAATGTATTAGAACATATATGTATTGCGTACTTACCATATTCCAGTACTAGGCTGTGGGGAAACAATAATGAATAATATGGCTATTGCCGTAAAGAGCCTTCACCAGTCCTGTCGGTGGTTCAGAGTTACCAAGCAATGTCAATTTGTCCGCATCATGCTGAATGGGGAGAGGTTTAGAATGATCCCAGGAGGACACAAGACCAGCTCCTGTCCACGTCTTGATGGGTCATGGAAAAACACCAGGTACCATCCTGAGTTGAAATAATTCTAGCCTATAATCGATAAAGCCTTATCCAGATAAATTCAAGATTATCTTTAAGCATTTTGAAATATTAAGCATGGCGTGCTGGCCCCAACTGACATTTTAAAGAATCCAGGGATGCAGAGTTTGCAAATGGGAAGCTACCATTTTCGAGTATGCAGGAACCAGGTTTTGTGAGAAGAGCAGAGTGAAAAAGGAGAGAAACTTAATTAGGTCTGCCCTTTAGAAACAGGTCTGCAATGGCAGCGTTGCAAACTAATCCAAGTGAAAAATCATGGGAGACTTAAAGGAGAGCATGCCTGGGAATGAAGAAGGCAGATTTAGTAGGATTACTAATGACAGGTTGGATGGAAGATGTAAAAGAGAAGAAATCTATATTGCTGTGATCCATTAAGTCTCCTTGTCTACTTTTAACACTTAATGGGATGGTGTTGTTATTCTAGGCTATCCTTTATGAGGTTGAGGTTCTTCCCTGACATGTGCTGAAGCTGAGAGAACAAATTAGTTCACCAAGGGAGTGAGAAAGGAGAAAGACTTCGGACATTCAGGGATTCTACGCCATGAAGGAGGCTACAAGGAGATCCGTTTTCTTCTAAATCATTCTGATAGGCTTCTGGATGGCTTTCAGTCTCCGGCCAGCTGCTGACGGAAAGCTCTTCCATCTGATGAAGATTAATCATCAAACCTAGGAGCTTATTTTATTCTGCTCTTCTGAGTCATGTTAGATTTCAGAACAATCAACTTTATTTTCCCCAAATTTTGTATCTCTTGGGAATCTTCCAATGACTTTGGTTTCCAGTTTAGGGTGCTATTTTTGGCAACTCGTTGTCAAAAGAAGTGATAATTCTTAGAACTTGGAGTGCTAAACTCCAACTCAGTTGAGAATCGAAAACTTTCCAGTAAGGGGCTCAGCCCCAAACACCTGGGACTCCTCTTTCTCCTTTCACTCTCAAGTATAGGAGTGTTATGTAAAATAGCACTAATCTACTTTTACAGTTTTTGTGTTATTAAGCAATACATTAAGATTTAATCATCATCATAAGAAAAGGGTTGTTTTCTCACAGAGCCATTATTATTTGTTGTACTTCTGTTTCTACTCATTTATCGTAGGTTTGCTTTAGTAGATGTCTAACGATATGCCTATCAGTGAAACTTTAGAGATGACTTTCAGTCCTTGAATTTTTTTTTCTTCGTTTCAAAAAGCAAGACTTGAGAAGATGATTTGCGTTAAGAGGTTTGTGTGAGTTGAGTGTGGGCTTAAATTAAAAGTAACTTAATTTACTCAAAGTGGGAGAATCTAGTGAATTTAAATTGGTTGAGAAGTGCAGACTTCATTTTGGAAGTCACTGTAAATCGATGCCAATAGAGCAAAAAGCATTCTCTGTTCCCTTGCTGTTACTTTTTGAAGGGTTCAGAAGGTTGGAAGAGAATCCAAATCAGTATAATCAGACCTATTAGGTCCTAGCAAAGAATTTTAAATACATACATCTTTTTTTTTTTTTTCATGGTGATTCTCACAATTTAACCCTCAATTTAAAAGCAGGAAGGTTGTTCAAGTGAGTAAAATATCTTGCTCTGTACAGTATTAAAAAACACTGCCATGTGTGTACCTTTGCAACAATCTTGCATGTTCTTCACATGTACCCCAAAACCTAAAATGCAAGAAAAAAATACAAAAAAAAAAAAACCAAACAGACCTACTGAAGCTAATAAAGGAATTCCATTGTCTCTTCCATTTAAAAAAAAAAACTCTATCTGAAATACTTATTAGAATTTTTATAAAAGTATCTCATTTATGTAAAAAATATTTTGTGTAAACTATAAGTAGACAAGAAAGAGGTAGGGTTGTATCACTTCTTCAATAAGATACTGATCTCGTATGTTTAGCCAATGCTAGGCTTAAAGAAGAGGGTCCTGTAAAATTTTCTGTGAAGTCTGTATGCCTCTCCTTACACTGGATACTTCTTTTCCAACTGAGTTTGGAGTGGGGCAAAGGAAATGAAGCATGAAGGAAAAACTAGGAGCTTTGAGACTCTAAGATTCATAAACCATTATAACAATATTTGCTCAATTTCAATTGTGCAAATGACTAAATCTTTTAATGAAGCATAATGACCTATCTGAGACATATATAACAATACATAATAAAAATATATAAAATCTATCAAAGCAATATAGACCACCCACTACTAGTAGATTATGTTTGGGTTTGAATTTTCATATATTTTATCCATACCTGTTTCATTTCGTTGGGACTTTATGGAGGCATTGCTTGTGAACTTTAGCAAATCTTTTTTGGTGTGTCTGGAAACTCCCAAAGCTAGTTATTAAGATGTTTGAAAGTCATATTCTTCTTCAAACCATGTAGAAATAACTAACAGAAGGAAATAAGTAGTTATATTTTTTTTTATTTAAAATGGCACATTTAGGGAATAGAATATATGAGTTTTAAAAACCTCAGTCTCCTCCAGTATATTTTCTATCTGTTACCAACAGGGTCAAACTTGTCTACAGAAAACAACCTGATCTCAATTTCTTCAGACAATTCACCTATTAAAATGGCATGACTTACCTAAAGTTACGGAGATAACTCCTACTGCTGAGCTCTCTCAGCCAGTGACCCCTGGTTGACAAACAATCACACATTATTTATTTATTATTTAATAATAGGAGTTATGGAATTACCAACATTAAGAGTCCTTGTTTTCTAACTTTGCAAATTATAATCATTAACTAATAAACTAGTTAAAGTCTTTTATCAAGAGATGTTCAATGATGGTCTGAAAAATCCCTAAAGGAGATATGAAGAGAATTGAAGCATAGAATCAAATGACCCACGTGGGACCTTCAAACTTGGAGATTTTTTGTATTTTCAAGAATTACTTTTGCTGTCATTTAATGTCCAAATCCAATCCCTTGTCTAGGGAACCAGTTTGGATTAAAGAAAATTTCAAAAATACACAATCAATATCTAATTCATTTAAGTCCTGTTTCTTCCTGGGCCTGCTGGGTATAAGCCTGGAGTTGTCTGCCATTTCTCTTATATTCAAGCACTTTGGGAAAGGAGCCATTTTTTTAGATCTATTTTCTCCCTGAAGCTTGGAAGCTATATCTATATAAAAGAGATAACATACTAGGCCTAGCGTACTAAAACCTTTCCTAAGAGAATCAATATAGCTTTGGGAAGCCTCATTTATATTTAAAAGAGAAAAGAGACAAAAGTAGAAGTGGGCATAACATATCATGTAGACAGTGAAAAATACAAGAAATGATTTGAAAGTGGCTGCTTGTTCTTATTTTCCGACTGCCTTGTAATTTGACTTGGAGGGATGTTCTAGATCTCCACTGAATGTGCTTGAATGTGCTCTCTCTCTCTCCCTAGCCCCCCAACCCAGAAAAAAAGCCTGAGAATCTTAGATTTGTTTTTCTGGTATTGATTACAGTCATCTGTCAATGCCGTGAAAATTTTCTGTACTGACCAACAGTGACACAGATCATAGACTATAACTAGTACAGGCTGTGCCAATCAAACAATAGGGCCAATTAGCAGGCATGAAAATGAATCCTTGATGCAATTATCCTCCTGGTCTAATCAACAAAATGAGTCAGCTAAATATTTTGATCCATTATTTCAAGTGAATAGATTGTGCTTTTATATTATTATTTCAGTTTCAATACCTTGAATATCTGAATTTCTTATTTTGGGTAGGCTTAGCATATATCAGTGCCCCAGGGTGTAAATAAGATATTAACAGTTTGTGAGCCAATGAAACCAATAATTATTGCATAATTTAAATTAACGTGTGGTGTACAAAATGCCATAATATTTCCACATGCATGGTGACCAAAATCAAAATAAGGTGAGCCAATTTCAATTTATGAAAGACCATTGTATATCTCCTCTCTTTTCTTTGCCAAAGAAATCTTTTATTTCATCCTCACAGGTGTTATACTTGTCTCCTTTCTGCTTGGTGAAACAGTCACACAGTTTGTAATTTCACTTTCTGACCATCAAATGCAATAAAATGAAACAGTTTGTGCTTTTCTTGTACTTTCCACTATTGGGGTCACTGGTTGAGAGAACTCGGCAGTAGGAGTTATCTCCATAACTCTAGGTCAGTCATGCCATTTTAATAGGTGAATTGTCTGAGGAAATTGAGATCAAGCTATTTTCTGTAGGCAAGTTTCATCTTGTGGGTAACAGGCAGAAAATGTATTGGAAGAGACTGAGGTTTTTCAAACTTACATATTCTCTTCCCTAAACATGCCATTGACTGGCTGGGATGCTAGCTTATAAATGTCAGGTAGATGACACCAGTCTGTAACTCCAGACTCTTGGCATGGATAGCAGGATAACTCAGACTGGGAGCTGTCTTCCCAGCCCACATGGCCACAGGATCAGAGTAGGTCATGATGAAGCAAAGGAGAAACAGCTGCAAGACAGAGAAGAAAGTCCAGTAAGATGTGAAGGATAGTGCTGTGAAAGAGACAGGAAGTGCCAGTAAGGCCTCTATATCATAGAAGTCTAGGAAGCTATATGCAAGTGCCATTATAGGCAGATAAATGGAATAGACATTGTTCTGAGACAGAAGCAAGCGGAAATTATCAGAGAAGCTTACAATGAAGAGCAAAAGTCTGGGTGCACTAGCTCATGCCTGTAATTCCAGTAGTTTGGGAGGCCTAGGCGGGAAGATTGCTTAAGCAAAGGAGTTCAAGACCAGCCTAATGAGACCTTCATCTCTATAAAAATAAAATTTAAAATTACCTGGGCATGGTGGTGCATACCTTAGTCCCAGCTACTTGGGAGGCTGAGGCAGGAAGACTGATTGAGCCTGGGAGGTCTAGGCTGCAGTGAGCCATGACAGTACACTGAATTCCAGCCTGGGTGACACAGCAAGACCCTGTATCAAAAACAACAAAAAACAGCAAGGACCCTTGAATAGGACTAAGATTCTGTGATTATATTTTAGTACCAGCTAATTAATATTCAAGAGCAAAGCTGAACCTCCGTCTTTTTCATATATCACAACTAGAGAAGTAACAGTAATACTAGATGTCGTGCTATGTGGTTGATGCAAAAGTAATTGTGGTTTTTGCCATCGAAAATAAGAAGTTTTTGCCATTACTTTCAATGGCAAAAAACCACCAATTACTTTTGTGCCAGCCTAATAATAACTTGACAGAGATAATTTTATTCCCTGCAAGCTATGAAGTTGTTTTTCTTTAAAAGATGAGGTAACTGAGCCACATAGAAATTAAATTACTCGTCTAGAGACACAGTTGGTAAGTAAGAGAGAAGGCCTTTCTACTTAGGCATTCTGACTCCAAAGCTCACGGTGATGAAGCATGTCATGAAAGCTCTGTTAATGACACATTTGAATAAAGCAGCACGACAGCTGAGACAAAAAGTACACAAGACAAAAGCTCCATCGTTAGGGCAGAAGCATAGGAGCAAATGCAGGCCAGTCATGGAGCAACTTTGGCTGAGTTTTTAGCCAAGAGCTTGTTAACATCTTTCCAGCTCCCAGACAGAATTACCCTGAGGAATTATGAATGTAGTATTCCATGGTGTGTGTGTGTGTGTGTGTATTACAATTTCTTTATCCTCCAATCAACTGCTGATGGACACTGAGGCTGATTTCATATATAAGAGCAGATGTCTTTTTTTTTTTTTTTTTTTTTAACAGAGTCTCACTCTGTTGCCCAGGCTGGAATGCAGAGGTACAGTCTCAGCTCACTGTAACCTCTGCCTCCTGGGTCCAACCTCTGCCTCCTGGGTCCTGGGTCTCCTGCCTCATCTTCCTGAGCAGCTGGGATTACAGGTGTGGGCCACCATACCTGGCTAATTTTTGTATTTTTAGTAGTGATGGTGTTTCACCATGTTGGCAGGCTGGTCTCGAACTCCCAAACTCAGGCGATCCACTTAGCCTCCCAAAGTGCTGGGATTACAGATATGAGCCACCACGCCCAGCCAGATGTCCTTTTTAGTATGATGATTTATTTTCCTTTGGGTAGGTACCTACTAATGGTATTGCTGGGTCAATGGTAACTCTATTTTTAGTTCCTTGAGCTATCTTCATACTGTTTTGCATACAGCTTGAACCAACCTACATTCCCAACAATGTATAGATGTTCCCTTTTCTCCACATCAACATCTGTTGTTTTTTTAACTTTTTAATAATAGCCATTCTGACTGGTATAAGATGATATCTCAGTGTGGCTTTAATTTGCATTTCCATAAAAGAAGAACGAAATCATGTCTTTTGCAGTAACATGGATGAAGCTGGGAGCCATTATCCTTAAGTGAACTAATTGAGAAGCAGAAAATCAAATATCACATGTTCTCATGTATAAGTGGGAGCTAAACAATGAGAACATATGGACATAAAGATGGAAATATTAGATACTGGAGACTACAAAAATGGGGAGTGAGAGAAAGCTAAAGGTTGAAAGATGATCTATTGGATACAATCTTAATTATTTGGGTGTACATTGAGAGCCCAATCTTCACCATTACACAATATACCCATGTAACAAATGTGCCCGTGTACCCCCAAATCTAAAATAAAAGAAATAAGAATTGTGAACAGGTGGATCCCCAAGAGAGGCAGATGACGATAACTAGGAAGAAAAGCAGAAAAAAAAAATGCAATGTCAAGAAACATTTTTGTAACTTAGGCTGAATCTTGTGTTTCTGGAACTCACCTACATCTCACCACGTAGAAATTTAGGGACTCAAACCACAAAAATTCCGAGGGCCTAATCATCTACCCTAGACCTGATTTTGCATGCTGGAGTAATAATCTGGCAAAAGCAATAAGATTAGAGACATATTTATCATTATTCTTAAAACTGGGTATAGAAAAATACAAGAATATCTACTTTAAAACCTGCATGAAGACATTTGATAGCCAAAATTCAAGAGACACCCAATCTTTGAAAGCTGCACATTAGGCTGGTGTATAACTATGTCCCATTATTTGAAATTGCACCTATATATATTTGAGACATTTATCCTATTATCCTTGATTACAATTTTCCCCAACAATTCACTGCACAGTGCTTCCTTAGGGAGTTGCTTAATACGTTTCAGTCTTAGAAGGTCAAGATTCCCTCAGCCAATTCTAAACTGCATTTTCCCATTGAATAGATGGGGCACATTCTGGAACTAGTGAGAATAACCTGTGTATATTACTTTGAAGTAACACAGGTAAGCCATCATAGCAGAAAGAAGTTGAGTAAATGTTGATATTGAAGAAGGTTCATAAAATATTTGAACACAAATCCATACCCAATTCTCAGTGGCTATTTTTATAGACCATGAAATCATAGCTAAAGTCAACTTCGGTTCTGCCCTAATGGAGAGGTACAAATAACCCTAAACTACAAATAACTCAAATGCATTTTTTACTTGGCTTTTGAATGCTTTTTATGATAATTTTCACAGCACATTGCTCTTCTAATTATGTTTTGTTTGGGATAATATTAAAATTAACTTGTATTTAGTGATTATGTGCTACCTAATGAGTTAAAGAGGAGCCCTGGGAGTGTATTGAAAAACCAGGCTGTGGATGGTCCTCAGTACTTTACACAAAGACAAACCAAATAGTTAAAAAGGTGTTAAAAATGGAAACAATATGACTAGTGGGCAAATAGCTCCAGGACCTCAGCTTAGTATTTCTCTTTTCTCCTCTTCCTCCTCTGCTCCCTCCTCCCACCCTCCTTCTCCTATTCTCTATTTCTCCTTTTCCTTATTCTCCTCCTCCATGTTGTTTATTCTTGCTTGGAGCCATAGAAAGTAACGTGAAAGAAAAGAAGACCTCTGTAGTGCACACACACTCGGCCTTGGGTAGTGAGAAGTACTCATGTCTGGGTAGCCTCAGACAGTGGAGTCAGAAGCAAGATGGACAGTCAGAGGTTGTAATAGGAATGGTCAGGGCTGAAAGAAAGGCATTAGGTCAAAACCTGGCAACAGGGAGAAAGCCCTGGAGAAGTACTTTCTGTAAATTCAAGAAAGGCAATTGGTTAAGGATTAGCATGCTCAGGCATTCACAATTCCATGAAAACCAGAAGGCAGGGTGAGGAAGGAATAGGAACTAGGCAGCTATTCTGTGCAGTGGCACCAAGTGACAGCAAGAAGGCAGCAGTACTACCAAGGCAAGATTCTATCCAGCCAAGAAACCTCCAGTCTGCAGGGCAGCCAACTGACACCCCAGGCAGAGCCATTCAGAGCCAGAGAGAAAGCACTAAAAAAAAAGTGCAGCCACTTCTGTGATTGAAGACAATGCCTACGGTGCTAAAGTATTGTCTTTGAGACACTGGTCATAGTTGTTAAAACAAAGCTTCCAGCCCTCCCAGAGAGCATCACTATGATGAAAATGCTGGTACAGCAGCCCCAGGCCCACCTTCTGGAGGTTCAGCTTTCAATTTCAATTCTTTCAAGTGCTGTGGAAAAGACTAGACCTGATCCCTCAGTTCTTCATATTCCCTTATCAACACGAGCCAGAGGGGAAGCATATTCCTCCCTTTTGTTAATTTCCTCCAATATTGCTAAGACAAGGAGTTTCAAAATGTTCAACAAATATTAAGTAACCAAAAAAATGAATAAAGAAAATAAAATGGGCAAAAATAAGTATGCATATCAAATATAAGTTTTCAGATATCATACACTGACACTGATTCATTATCACTGGCTATCGGGAAAGAGTGCTGTATTGAGAAGGACTTAGGAACCCAGCATGTCCTACCTGGCTTGGCTCATATCTGCTGTGGGTAAAGGAAAGCAGGGAGTGCTGATGAGTCTGCTTTGTATTTGCCACGCTTTACAAATAGGTACTCACCCTATTCCCAAAAAGCGAATATAAATTACGCATCACTTTATTTGTGTTTGATTTATTCTATAATTGTTATTAGAATAATTCACATAATTATAACCAGAAGCCCCAAAAGAGCAGAGACCCTGACTGATTTTTCCACGGATATCTCCAGCATCTAGAACAGGACATGCCATAAGGTACCTCCTCAACCAGTAGTTGGCTGAGTTTTCTGCCCTCACTTAGTGGATTCTGTCTCTGAACTTGCAGGTGTCATCATATACTATCATAAGTGATTTCCAGAGCTTCCTAAATCCAGGAAGAATCCACATTCTATTTCTCATTTTTTTTTATCTGTATAGCAACATCAGAGTGGGCACTGGTTTTTAGTTTGAGGGATATGCCACTTCTGCAACCAGCTGGCATAAATGTGGCAATTGACACAATGAGAGAAGCTGTTTTCCCAGCCAGGGAAGAGCCATTACCAGTTATAGGCCTATACTATAACTGTGCCTTTACCATCACTTGCATATGAGAATGCAGGTCCCTGTATTAGAAGAGTGCTATCTGCTCACAGCATCTCACCTCCTCCTCAACTCTTTCAGAATTTGAGCTCTCTCTCCACTTCCTTTTCAATCATGGTAGTCTAATCATTGGCACATCACCAGTGATTTGATTGCAGCCCTTTATAATTCCTGTGTAGAGAGATGCCATAATAACTTTTCCAGGAGTTCCCATGTCATCTGTTTACTCCGTGTGACATTCCTTTCATCTGTTTACTCTCAGTTTATTTTATATTTTGGTTACTTAGCTTCATATAGTAGATGAAAGTACTAAGAAGTTCCTTCTCAAAACGTTAATATTTTTTGTTATGTTGCATGACCACCTCAGGAAACATGAAATTCTAAGAATTTAATACCAATATCACTTTGGGATCATTTTTTTTTCAAAGCAGTAAAAGCCTTTTTGTTCATGTTTTTTCACTTTTCAGAGGAATTCATAGCTTTTTATTGATGTAAGCCATTTCATAACCCTGTCAAGGTGCTTTGAGGGAGAAGTTAACTGATTGAACATCAGCAAATGCTGGAATGTTTGATGCTAATGATCTCAGAAGGGGCCCTGCCTGATGTACATTCCACTTGAGCACTTCTTACCAAATATTGCTCTTGCCTTCCTCTGCAGTAATTGGTTCTGATCACTACAGAGAAAGGATAGAGGCTCATTTTACAAGACTGCATGTGTGCCTGGCTGGTACCTGTATGCATCCCCTCTCAGGTTTTTCTCTCCACTCCCTTACACAGAAACCTAATTTACTTGTTTCTTTCTTAAGTTCTTCATTTCAGAAAACATAAGGAACAATTAAAAACTCCTCCTTTAGTATGTGTCTCTCTCTTTTTTTTTTTTTTTTTGAGATGGAGTCTTGCTCTGTCACCAGGCTGGAGTGCAGTGGTGTGATCTCGGCTCACTGCAGCCTCCACCTCCTGGGTTCAAGTGATTCTCCTGGGCCAGCCTCCCAAGTAGCACAGATTACAGGCACGCACCACCACGCCCAGCTAATATTTGTATTTTTAGTAGATACGAGGTTTCACCATGTTGGCCAGGATGGTCTCGATCCCCTGACTTTGTGACCTGCCCGCCTCCTCCTCCCAAAGTGCTAGAATTATAGGCATGAGCCACCACGCCCAGCCTAGGATGTCTTTCTTATTTCTGCCAGGTTTTTCTAGTATGTGTGGTCTGGGCAGAAGAGGGGACAGGAAGTGTATGTGACAAAGATCAGTCAGGCAAAACACTTCCGGCATTATTTCTGTTTTACAGTTGTGAAAGTGAAGAATGGGCAGGTAAACTGATATCTTCTATACTTTGTGAGATCATGATTCTCTGATCTGTTTACCCTAATGAAGCATACATAAACTAATTGACAAAACAGATATATGGTAATTTCCTCTTGGGGCCAGTTGAATATATTGAGTATAATTTAGTTTACTGTGGGTGGCTTTCAAGTATATCTTTCAAATTTTCACTATTTTAGTACGCTGGCTAGAAAATGATAATCTCATAGTGAAAATATTAATTCATCTCCACAAGGGTTCTGAAGATACAGACTTCTCAGTAAATTCAGATATAGCTAACAACCATATTCAGGATACGATAAAGAAGGACTAAAGGTATCTCTTCAGTTTTCCAAATATCAGTCACTTAAATGGGTTCCAAGTCTTCATTTCCCCAAGTTCATTTTCTGCTACCCTAAGGACATTGCTACCTTCTCCTTATGTGGGTTACAAATAAATGGTTGGTGGCATTTTAATAACAAAGATTAACCAGGTTACCATGTGAAGAACAGATGGGAGAAGGAGTTCTGGAAGGTAGCCTAGACAAGGCGATGGTCTTTGCAGGAAGTTCTCAGGTGTCTACAATGGCCAGATATCGGTGATGGGGAGGAAGGCAGCAAACCACATTGCCATGTATGTACCTATGCAACAATCCTGTATGTTCTTCACATGTACCCCAAAACCTAAAACTCAATAAAATGTATTTTAGAAAAATAGGTAGCAGAACTGGGACTGAGCACAAATCACACAAGCTTACGACACCCTTTGTAGTCAGACTCTCAACGTCACTTAAGCATTGTCTTTGCTTTGCTTCTGACCACTCACCTGGCCTGTTACCACCCAGTTTTGAGCAGTTCATCAGCTGCACACCTGCTGTCCCACCCTGCCCTGCAATAGGGCCGCAGGTAGGACTGCTGTACCCACAATTTACTATGTCCTTACCCTCCATGTAAACTGTGGACACAGCAGTTCCTACCTACTGTCTTTTCCAAATGCAGGCAGCATGGTTTGGACAGCTGAAGCCTTAGTAATCATTCCAGGCTATAGCATCTCCTTGGGCCTCAATCTAACACCAGTATCAAGACAACTTGAAGAGAATTTTAGTTACCTTCAGGCTAATCATTTCCTTTTTCTTCTCATCATCCCTGAAACTCCCCCAAGTATTATGCAAGGTGTGGGCTCTTTTTGGTTAGAAAACTTCACTTTTCATCTCCTTTGGGTGTGCTTCCCCATTCTCATCATCTTCTGCTGGCTTAACTTGAAGCCCAAATTTCTTATTTGTAGATGGTTAACAAATCTTCCACATTCTCAACATTTTCTTCCTGCATTTTGAACCTGGGTTTCCTTTAAAGACACTAACTCGTTGAAGCCACACTCCCCTTTTCTCACACACATACACACATGCTCAGAGAATGAGGATGGCTATCTGGCAGCTTCCACCTTTCCCACTAGACTTTTCAAATATTTGCCACACTATACCAATGCCAAAGTATATATAATCATCTATCCTTTGGAGGCTTCTCCCTGTGAGCTGCTCACAATTTACCCCTCCTTGTAACTTACATTTATGGCCCTGGAAATGTCCTCCCTCGACAGCCACAAGTGAAATAGCCACCAGATTCATGGTCTTACTTGACTCCCTGTCATACAGGTATATGATTTCTTCATTTGCTTGGAATGACTCATCAAACAGCCTAACTTTACAGTTCCTTGACCTCAGCTTTTCATAGGACTTTTATCTCCATATGTTGACAGGAATCTACTTCGTTGGCACTTGTTACTAACTGTAGCTGTATCTACTATTCTTTCTCTACAAGAACCTCTTATATCTCAGCAACCTTCTAAGGCTCACTTACTATTTGACCTTTTCTGTACTTCCAACTTTGAGCCTTTTGTTCCCTTCCTATTTGCAAGCTTCCTAGGCTTCACTTTTAGGACGCCAATGTTGATCACTCAAATTTCTCTTTCACCAGCTCACTGACTTCCTTGGCCTTTCAACTCATCCTTTATACCAACCCCTGGAGCAGGTCTCTCACTGCCCTTTACCACTCCTGCAGCCAGTTGGAACAGCTGGTCAAATGAGTACAGCAACGGACTCACTCATTCATATGGGTGGTGTTCACCCTACCTGCCATCACAGGGCAATTCCACAGGCCCTGCAAGTTCATGCTGACTGTATATCCCACTCTTCTGCCTCAGAACTAAAGATAGCAGCACCGAAAATGTCCTACCCTCCTAATCAGGAGGTGGCAAATTGAACTGTTTAAAAAAGTTCTCTTTATATGTGCATATACATAATACATAACTTCACAGAAATGAACAAATGTGATTACACTATATGTATAAATTTATGGAGAGAAATGTAGCAATCTGAATTCTTTTCCTTTTTGATTTAGTTTCCAGTTCCTGTCTTCCCATTCTCCACACCAACATCATCCCTCACCTCATAAACATACAACTAGAAAAGTTATATCAATAATCTAGAATGTATCTGGGATGTTTTTTCTCAAGTTCATATGCTTAAACATACATACATTCTCATACATATACACCCACATACTTATAAACACACATGCATATCATGGATATATAGGCTTTGGGGCCTTTGTTTTAAAAGATAAGATCATAATATACACATCTTCTGTTTCTTGCTTTTGTCATTAGGCATTATTACCCAGAAATCGCTCTAGATGAAAAGGCTTCATTCTAAATAATTTTTAGACCTAGTTATTAACTTGTTCCATTATATAAACTCATTAGCATTTATTGAGTACCTACCGTATGCTACACTGAAGCCTGGCATTTATTCAAATTTCAGAATTGAGAAGGGAATAGAGATTCATCATCCAGCCCTTCTACAGAATAGATGGAAAATCAAGGCTCCATAAATATCCGTGATTTATTCAAAGTCATGCAGCCAGCTGATGCCATGTCTCAAATCAAAATTTAGCTCATGCAGCCCCCAAGTCCAGTCCTCTTTTAATCGTACAATTCAGAGTCCCATAAATCAGCATATAAATACTTACAACTTAATGTGAAAATATATTACCACATAAGATAAATATTCAAGCCTGGAGTAGGGAGAGGATAGGGAGGAACAAGAATTCAGGAAAGTTCCTGATAGTGGTTTGTTGTCTGTGTGGATAGACCAAGTCATCTTTATTGAACCGAATTTATCAACCAGTGAAGACTCATTAAGATACCCAGCATTTAATCGGACATCAATGAAAGAGAGAACATAGTATTGAAGAGCTTTGAATGAAATTCACTCTGTCTTAACAGAGCGCTTTTCATAGAGTGAAAATCATGGATTGACTGTGAGGGATGATCTTCCCTGGCAACTAAACCACATCTGGAAAGGTCCAGATTTCAAATTATTGCTCTTTTGTCAGTTCTGGAAAACTTAACCTTGACCACGAGGAAGATGTTCTCCAAGATGCTGAAACTTGTCACATTATATGTGCCTTAATGTTCATAGAAAAAAAATAGGCATATACATGCCATTATCTATTTTTTTGTTTTTTGAGACAGGGTCTTACTGTGTCACTTAGACTGGACTGCCATGGTCCGATCATGGTTCATTGCAGCCTCCAACTCCTGGGCTTGAGCCACTCCAGTGGTCCTCCCACCTCAGCCTCCAGAGTAGCCAGAACTACAGGTGCACTATTATGCCTGACTAAATTTTTTCTTTAAATTTTCTGTAGAGATAGTGTCTAGCTATGTTGCCCAGGCTGATCTCAAACTCCTGGCCTCAAGTGATCCTCCTCCCACCTGGTGTGAACCACCATGCCTGGCCTTGTATTTCTTAATGATGCTTCTGTGAATCTATTTGTCAAGAGTAAACTGCTGCCAGATTTTTATGCATTCCGTACCTGCCTCTTTGCTCCGAAGTACCCTGACTGCCAGTCTATGTATTCAATCATCAAATAACTTTGGGTTATCTATTCTATGCCAGGCACTACTATGGTACGCCTTGAATAAATGGAGGCTATGTTTGCCTGGGCCTTCCACTTCACAGGCAAGAACTGCTCTACTGCATCTCCTGTGTGTTTGTCCCTCCAGATAATTTAGTGTAGACTCTATGACCTTCACTGACAAAATAATGAAGAATGAATAAATGTTTCTTCAACCCAGCTAATTCTTTGGTTATTATAAAAGTGATTGGATCTTTTGTATGCATTCTAAAGACTCCGAAGAGAGTCCTTGAAGGTAAATTTCACTGGAAGATGTGCACCACAGACCCCCTGAGACATCCAGCTGCAGGGAACACCTCAGCTCAATCAGTATGTGATGAGCTTTCATGTCATAGTGCACCTGACAGTTGGATGAAAAATTGCTTTCAGTCCATGCTGGGTTTTCTGTGGCAGTTGAGAAGCAGGACTAGGTTCTGGGTCTTTACTGTGTGTGTCATCTTTTTCTTCCAGGGCTCTGTGTTCCCATGCAAATAATTATAATAGCGTGGATTTATTTGACACCTACTAAGTGTCAGATTTGCTACCATGTACTTCACAGACCTTTTTTTTCTATACAACATTATGAGTCATGTAGTATCATCCCCACTTCAGAAAGGAGGTTCAGAGAGTTGGGTTAACTTACACAATGAAACTGAGCCACAAGAGGCAAAGCAGGGGTGAAGCTCAGATCCCTGTGTCTCCAAACTCCAGGCTGAGACCCCTGTCTGCGCTACCCCACCCAGTTCTGAGGCAGAAGAGAATCAGGAGGTGAAGACAGAAGTTGGGGCAGGGGTTATGTTCTGATGGGTCCATTTTTAAAGGAGAGCCAGATTTTCTGAAGCAGAATTTTAACTTTTAAATATCTAGGAATTTTAAATATCTAGGAAAAATTTCACTATCATCAAGTACATCCTATTCATGTAGGATGCACTTGATGATAGTGAAATTTTTCCTAGAGCTGGGGCTTCTTGTTGAATGTTACACCCATGCAAGTACTGTGTACCACTGTGGAGAACAGATTGACTTTTCAGGGAGTGTGACAGTTCACAAAGACAAAAAAAAAAAAAGAAAAAAAAAAGGAAGGAAGGAAAACTAGAATTCTCAGTTCTGACCAAAACCATCTCTAGGTTATTTATGGCTTATCTAATACTTGTTTCTCTGGGTAATCAGATAACCCAGCTCTCAACAACTATAGACTTCTCCCCATGCTTTTTGAGGATACCTCTGTGTCCCGTATTTAGCGATTTTAACTATAGGTGAAGTATACAGGTTAAGTGGCCTAAATTGACACTTTACTGGGAGAAAAATGTGCTATAAATACATAATTATTCACATTTAAACTTCAGCATTCTATTGCTTTTATGTTTATTTTATATTCTTTTTTTCACCACATTTCCTTTGCAATTGATTCCTATGTGATTGTATTAACATGTAAGTATTATTTACTCAGGACAAATGGAAAATCTCAAGCAAAGGCTAAGAGCCCTTGGGAGCTAGGAATTAAATGGTTGTAAAGTGACATGTTGCATACAACACAACATAATTTATAATGTGTTGCATCAATATACTCATTTTGAAGATATCAACATTAGCTGAGGAATCCTAATTTCTGCCAATTACCATTGTTTGGTAAAAGATTAGGAGTTCTGGATTTAGCTGCTTGGTAATGAAATAAATGGTTTGCTTCACATTAATGTTATACAGTTGATGCCTAGCTAATTTCTTGCTACTCCACGATCTACCTTGAACTCAGTCTGGGTCTCCCTTCATCTTTGTAGGTTTCTGAGCTATTTCTATACTGTCTACATATCCTGATTAGCTAATCCATATATTAAGCATATATTCTGACAAGAGTTCAATGACTTAGACCCTCAGCCCATGACACTAACTACTATTGACATGTTGCATGTGAGTGGGGGGAGATGAAATTAGTTTATTATAATATGAATTTTAGGAAGATATAACAGAAGAACCCTCTAACCCATTCTACAGGAAACCTTTTGTTTCTCCAACTTTATTACCTTTCATTATTCCATCTCAGCTGTTTCCACTTTGTGGGATTGCTAGGGTCAATGGGTGAGGATCTGGCATGGGTGTGTGTGTGTGTGTGTGTGTGTGTGTGTGTGTGTGTGTGTGTTACTTTTTGCTGTTAATTATTCTAAGGAAAGCAAATGCTCAAGTAAAGTGAAACAGACAGTGGTGCACAGTAAATATCAAGCTGTGTTTGTATTGCTGCCAACTCTTTGGGAGAATTTCTTATCTGTTCCTACGGAAAAAATACCGGAAAATATATCAATAAAACTTATAAATGAAATCCTGAAAACTACATAAGATTCATATATCTTGATTATCTAAAATAGAGACATTTTATTATTTATGAAGATGCAATGTTTGTGGTTTGATGCTGAAATATTTAGTACTAATAATTATTCCATATACAGTGTTTGCGTTAATCTTGACAACACTAATTCACAGCATGAGTTCTTTGCTTTTGTGCATGAAGCCAGTTTCTTGGGCAAATTACCAATGTAATTACCTTACTATTATGCAGCAAACCATGTATGTTCAAATATTTTAGAAGTAGCTGTACAGAACCAAATAATTTATATTTTAATGCTGTATACATCAACATATTCTTCTTTACTTTGACATTACTATTTTAACTTCAAATTCAACATGTCTATGTTAAAGCCCTTGATTTCTAGGATAAACCAGTGTCTCTCGCTGACTTCCTGTCTCTTTTGTTTGTCATAGAAAAATTTCCCTAATGTTGGAAACTTAAAATCTAACTTAGTGACTCCTCTCATGTTTTCAATATCTAGTCCTTGGCAACATCCAGAAATTCTGTCTTCCTGTTCTGTTTTTCAACTGTCTTTTTAGCTTTATTTCTAGTGCCTCCATCTCAGACCTCTACTGATTCACTGAAATTATTTTTCATCTCTCCATCATTTTTCCTCTTCTAATTCATCCTATGCATCAATGTTGCTCTATCTTTTGGCATCTGTAAACCACTTAGTGGACATCCAGTACACAGGCTGACCAATTATAGGTGTAAATTTAAAATATTTATTGCAATTTGCAAAAGAACAGTAAACCAAAAATTAATGGCAATAATAGCAATTATAATAATGAAAAACAACTATTATGTTAATAAGGGTAAGGAAGAATGTTTTCAAAGTCTTTCACCAGGTATCTATATCCATCTCCAAGAGATTTTAAACAACAGATTAGATTCCATGTAGAGATAATTTCTTCATTTATCCTTTATTCCTACTAAATCAGAAATACCTAATTTGGAAGGATAACAAATGTTCAGTGGTTTGTAACTAGTTCTGACAAACTAATTATACAAGATATAGAAATTATGGAGAGAGTTTTCAATGATAGATGTTCAGTGCCCCAAAGGGGATCTCATTAGGATGAGGGCATGCCCTCTCAAATGGAGCCAGATTGTTGAATATATCAACCCAAAAGATAACTAGCAAATGGATTGCTAATGAATTCTTGGTTGAATTTGCCTCTGATGATCATTTATTCACATTCAGTTGGGGCATTCATATGTGTTAAATATGGCCAGTAACAGCACTGATTTATTTCTTCATTTAATTTGGAGTATCTTTAAATAGTTATAAGGAAATCCTTGTCAACTAATCCACTGACATCCAGATTTAACTTTTTAAGGAACTCTTCCTCTCTTTCCCTAAATATTGGAAATGATGATATGTTGCTCATGAAGTAATAGAGTTAGACTTCTCCACTTTCTGTTTGGTTTTTGTGTGTTGTATGTGCTACTCATGAAAACCATCACAATAGTAGAGATTCTTGTTCTCACATGCAGATTCACAATGTATTTTCTCCCTGAAAACTTTTATTTTCTTTAGAAACTTTATGCCAAATGACATATAATTCGCAGTACTATTTTCATGTCTTTCTACTTTTACATCTCAAATGGATTAAGTTTGCAGCATTAATTCATTTTGTGTGGTATTTTGTATTTAAGAGTTAGTACTCTTAAATACAATAAGGCAGACAGCTTTAAATCCATGTGGCTAATATCCTACAAAGACCAAACAGTCATAGTGAATAATTCCCTCAATCTAAAAATAAGGGAAAATGCTAATAAGCACATTATATAAAAATGAATCTGCTGAAATAGCACCTTGTTTGCCAGGTGTTACCTGAGATAACCAATCCAAATATTCCATATATGTGAAATGTTTTAAAATGTAAGAATTATTAAGGACTTGATTAATTTTTAAGAGAATCATAATCGTATAGTTCAAATTTTAAGGTGCCTGTCTGTGGCCAACCCCTAGTTTTTCACAGGTTTCACATTGGAAAGTAATGGCTTGTCCTTTGGCTTATTTTAGCAATTAACTATCCTTTAAAAACAACAAAACTTTCAACACTCAGTGAGTTTGATAACCTGTGTGATAAAGTCAGAACTCATTAGCCTGATATTCAAGGTCTTCCTAAAGGGCTCTGTCTTACCTGCTCTGACTTAGGTCTTACATCTGCTGATCCACCTGAGGTGTCTGCTGAAAGCTGCTCAGGCCAGTTACTCAGACCCTCTCCTTTCTTTCCCTCTCCTATGCCCTAGGACTTGTTTGTACAACTGGTCCAGGAAACTTGGCTTGATTTATTCTCCATAGGTCAGACCAGATTCTTGCTTGTGAATGGAAGCAGGATAATGGAGCCAAACTTAAACTGCATTTTCTAACCATGTCTTCATTATTCATTCTCTGAACCATCCTCTAACCAGTTTTTACTGGATTCTTCCCCAAATATGCATTTGATTTCTCATTTCAACTTAAATTTACAGTGTTCCGTTCATCAGAAATGTCCCTGTCTTGTCTGCCTAGTCAAATTCTTCAACTCCCAACTCCTGTCATACTTCCTATATAAAATCTTATTTGATTACCTTGGCTGAACTATCTCCTTCTTTCTAGAATCCTATTGCATTTACTTTTGTTGTAATTATTTAGGCACTGGTTGCTTTGAAAGCATTTACTGTATTTTCTGGAAAGTGCACTTAAATTGCGTACTGCTCTTCAATTAATGATTATCTGTTTCCCCATACTAGATTATAAGCACCTTGAGGATAAATATTAACTCATCTACACACATGTCTGTTCCAGGGCTTTAGCATACAGTTAATAATGAACAAATATTATATTACAGTAAAACTTTATCCCAAGATTTTCTCAGACTCATCTAAAACAGAGGCAAGAGCTTAATAACAGTAATATACCTGTTTAATAAAGCATTCTATTCCAAATATTTTATTAATTATTTATAGCTTCATCAGCATCTGCTTGGAATCAGTGGCATTTTAATTTATATATTTATCAAATACTAATATAGTGTGCACTGTGTTAGATATTCATTTTCTATGCACTTTACAAATATTATTTTATTTAACTTGCAAGACAACCATCTGAAGTAGGTGCCATTATTATCCTTATTTTATGTATGAAGAAATGGATTTACTGAGAAATAACTTAGCCAAGTGACAGAAATAGTTACTAATAGGTTCAGTATTTGAACCTACATTTGTAACCACTGTGCTCCAGGAACTTAGTAACAGCTTTAATGAATGAAATGGTTCTGCTAATTGGCGTAAACTACTTACATGTTTTGTTGGCTAGGTCACCTGTCACTCAGTTCAGAATCATTCTGGAACTGTCCTTTAGACTCTGCTGGGAGGTGTTCTTCAACTCACCATCCTTTGGTTTATGTTGCCATCTACGGTACCTGTAATTTTATTTCCTCTTTCTTTCCTTTTGAGATCTAAGCTTCCTTAAATTTTTAGCCTTTTTATCTTTTTTAGAAAATAATGTTCTCTTTATGAATATGGCTCTTAATTGCTAGAGTTTCCCAATAACCAAATGACAATTGCATTTAGGTTTAGAAAATGCTTTCATCTATATCCACTGGCTAAATATATGCAACCAAAGTAAAGTGTGGAATTGGGTATTTGTGGTTTGCAGTATTTGAGTAGTGTAAGCATCAAATATGGTTAATTCTATTACCTAGTTTCTTCTAAAATTACTGTAAAGATTTAGGTCTAGATTAGATAATTATTTCTAATCATTCTTCTTTGCAAGTTGGAAATGAATGAAGTCTCATGTTTTCTGTGTGCTAGTTCGTATATTTTGGCATAATAATTATTAGTAGTAATATATTACTATTGTTTTTCTGTTTACTTGAAAGTATATTTTGTAAGGTCAGGCACAGTGGCTCATGCCTATAATCCCAGCATTTTGGGAGGCTGAGGTGGGTGGATCACAAAGTCAGGAGTTTGAGGCTGGCCTGGCCAATATGGTGAAACCCCCATCTCTACTAAAAATACAAAAATTAGCTGCACATGGTGGTGGGTGCCTGTAATCCCAGCTACTTGGAAGCTGAGGCAGGATAACTGCTTGAATCTGGGAGACGGAGGTTGTAGTGAGCCGAGATTGTGCCATTGCATTCCAGCCTGGGCAACAGAGCAAGACTCCATCTCAAAAAAAAAAAAAAAGTATATTTTGCAGTGGTTTACTTCATTCTAGGTGGGAGGATAGCATGTATTTGTCAATGTTCTATGTAAATAGCAATCTAGGAATGACTGAAAGGGATTATTAAATATTTAAGTGTTTGGGAAAATATTTCTTCCACCTGTTTACTGCCTAAACTAAATACGAACCCAAAAAACATTTATGTCCTAGTCTAGAAATCTGTAGGGTGACAGAGCACTCTGAGCTCTATAATGCATGCCCAATTTATCAGGCCCAGAGAGACATGAGTATGGGTCTTTGGTCACAACCCACACCTGTGCCCAGGACAACTGTTTGGAGACATTTTGTTCCAGACTAATTGCGTCACCTATTATGTTCATGTTCCTGAAATTTGTGATAAAAAGAACAATGTATAGTCAATCAATAGCTTATGTATTTGAATGCATATTCTTGGTAAACAGTTAGGAACTTCCTCTTGTATTTTTCCTAAAAACCCATTTGGTATGGCGGGTAATTTGAGTATATACTCAGAGCAACTCGAATCTACGCTCCAGAATGGCCATCTTCAACAATTACCTTTGAATAAACTCTTTTTAAATGAGAAAACAAAAGCAAAGCAAACAAAAAAAGAAATCTGTAGAGTCAGCTGTGTTTTTCCACATTGTAAATAGGAGGGGAAAGAATAAACCTTGCCTATATCTAGTGACTTAGTGTCATAGGGATTCAAAAATGTTGTCATTTGTACCTTGATATGCTAATTGTGCAATCTCCTGTTTGTCGATTTGATCTTCCCATCTTAGATTTCTTACCTCAAACCCATTCTGTGACTTCACCACCAGATTAATATTCTTTCCTGATCTCTTGGAATTTTAATAAAAACAGCATGCTCATGGGGTTTCATGAATTTTGCAGCCCTGTGAGGGATTCAGATAATAATCAATCAATCTCATAATTAGATGTTATTTTAAATAAGAGCTTACAAAAAAGGGAATATGATGATAATAGAGCCTAGACAAAAGAATATATTACCCAGTTAGTAGACTTGTATATGCTAGGCAAAGGGACTGATATTTAAATAATGTAGAGGAGTCATGTAATCAGAATGATAGAGATGGTGGGTGAAGAAGGGTCTTTTGTGAAGATGGATCAACATGTATGAATAGATACCATGATAGGCAGGAGCACAGAGGTTTTGAGAAAAGAAAGCTGTGGTCACAGTCACAGCTGAAGGAGACAGTGGGAGAAGGGAATTCAGCAAACTGGTGAAGGGGACAGGATCATGTGGTACCTCATAGGCTCTGATTAAGATTCTTTCTATATCTTTAGAACTATGGAAACTCATTGAAGAGTCTTCAACGAATAACATGATCAGATTTGAAAAGACCATTCTTGCTACAGCGTAGAAGATAGTCATTCTTAGATCATTCTTGCTAACTTTTCCATGAGAAAATGAGTAACATAGATTAGAAAAGATCATTTTTGCTATAATGTATGAAACAGTTGGGAAGAAGGTAAACTATGGGAAGACCATTTGAAAACTATCATGAAGAGAAATTCTGATGATTTAGATTAGGTGATGGAGGGAAAAGGATGAGGAACACAGAGGAAAGCAGGAATTAGCAAGGCAGAGATGTGGAGAATATAATCCATGACTATAGAACAAGAAGTGCTGAAAGAGCATGTTTCAGAACATTTAGAATTGAGAGGAATTTGGCGTATCTGGAACAGAGTTTGTTTGTTGGGAATGATTGTTCTGGAGAGGCAGGTAGGGGCCAGATTACAAAGGTCCATTTTTGTGATGCTAATGACAAAAGGAACAACTGAATAAATTGAGCAGGGAATCACAATCAGATGTAGAGTCCAGAGAAGCCTCTGATGGATGGAGGATGCTCCACATCTCTTATGAAATTAATTGAGAAACTGCTATTTTTCCTATAAGACTTTTAATTATCTTTCATTTAGTTCCCAGAGGCTACTGGGCATAGGCACCTAGTAAGTAATTGCTAATAACAACATGCTTATTTTGGGCATGGCAATGTGGAAATATATTCCTGCCAAGTAATCAGTGCCAGTTTTAAGCTGGCAGGGTTTATAAAGAATGGAGAAGGGAATCTTTTGCCTCCGTTAGGAGAAGGCTATGCCTTCTCTTCTTCATAGCGACTCATTCCAGGTTGGCACAAAATAACTTTAATCAATTAGTGTGAAGAATAGCATATCATTTTAAGCCTAAAATGGACATTAGAGTTTATCAGTTCTCTGGAAAAAGTCTGCAGAATAATTTTCTTTCAACGATATTGTCATACATATCATAGCCCTTGAATCTTTCCAAAACATTGAGTCAATACTTAAAACACCCCTAAAGAGCCACTCATCCCATTTTTCACATGTGGATCTTGTATTCATTTTTTGAAAATTTTAAGGTCTTAATTTCAGACTGCTTCTATAAAGGACTCAACTAGTAGCATGGTAAAAGTGCAGTCCATGAAATTAAATTCCTGATCTGAACTTCAGGTCAATTAACTTCTAAAAAAAACAACCTCTTTTTGAGACAGGGTCTCACTCTGTTGCCTAAGCTAGAGTGCAGTGGTATATGATCATGACTCGCTCACCGCAGCCTCAACCTCCTGGGTTCAAATGATTCTCCCACCTCAGCCTCCAGTAACTGAGACTACAGGAGTACACCATCAAACCTGGCTAATTTTAAAATTTTTTATTCAGAGATAGGATCTTGCTATGTTGCCCAGGCTAGTCTCAAACTCCTGGACTCAGAATCTGCTCTGCTGGGTGCTATATTAGGCTGACGATGTTGAATAATACCTAATTCTTCTCCAAAGAGAGAGATCGTCAACTGATGGGGGAAATACACAGGAGAGCAGGCAGTGAATGATAGAGCAGTGTTAGAAGTGCTATGTTAAGGATCTTCATAAGGTTCTAAGGGAGGCCATCCTAATTCAAACCAGGAAGGATCAGAGAAGACCATAAAGATAATGACCACAAGTGGAGTCTTGATGTAAGCTGAATAAGGAAGACTGAAGTGAAATTGTCCATGAAAAAGGAAGAAAGAAGAATTCAGAAGACCAAAAGGGAAAGAGAGAAAGACAAAGCACCTTTTGATATCGTTGCTGAGTTGTATGAAAGGCTGGCAAAGTGGGCAGAATTCATGTTCAGAAGGGTCTTATATTCAAATTAACGAGTCTCTATCTGGCAGACAGCTTTCATTCCGTGTGTCCAATATCCTACAAAGACCAAAGAGTCAGAGCAGATATTTTTTTCCAATCAAAGAATAACAAACTTTTCTTCCCGAAGGGAAACACTTTTATTTACGAAAAATGCAGTAAAATATAGAATAGGAAATTCTCAAAGACACAAGTTCTTCTTGAAGAATGAGAAATGTAAAAATCATAGAATTATTGTATGATAAACTCCTTTTTAAAAAAGAGAAAACTCTGAGCACCTTTTCCTTAAGCCCCCTTTCATAAAGAATAGCTCAAATTATGCCAGCTTCTCCATCTTAATGATTGTGGTTTTTTTTCTCAAGACCTACTTAATACATCTCTGTTAGAATTTTAAAATGCTGGAAAGTCTTTATAAACAGACAGTTGATGACCCTAAGACATTTGGAACTTACTCTAAAGGCTGAGGCACAGTAGAGAAAATATATTGACTAATATACAATTTTGGTCAGGAAATGAGGAACTGAGGGGTTAGAGGCCCCATTTCCTGTGTCTGGACACCGGAGAGAATGCTTGTGTTTGGTCATCCAATTAAGAGCTGCCTGTGAAGAGCTACCTGATGCCTGCGCCCTGCAATCCAGCACTTACTGGGAACCCATAACCTTTGCTTCTCCAACTTCTCCAACCAAGATTATGATGAAAAAAGAGACAAACCACGATTCCTACATGTGTTCTCAGCAGCTGGTTCACTGGTTGTTCAACATTAGGCATGTTGCCCCTACGTACTTTTGGTCCCAAAGCATAAAGGGACCTTGCATTTTAAGCACATCATATATTTATTTAAAGAATTTTGAATCTTTGCAGCTCTTATTGACTATTCAGCAGTGAAATTAGCTGTTGAAAAGCATTTACACTGGGGGTCATTTCTGGAAAGAAAAGAAGTATTTCTTACCTTCTTCTCTAAGACTGCGCATTCCTTGAGGGGTTTGCCCATTCAAGACTCTGCAAGAAGATGAAATAACTCATTTTTCTCTATTAAAAGATTATCTCAATTGCTATACAGAGAAGAACTAAACAATTATTAATATTCATGTGTCAGTGTTTATAAGAACAAATTGTGAGGTTTGTAATCTTTTTTTAGGCAAGAAAAACATTTAAAGCATGACTTCAAGTGATGATTATAAAAAAAATAATAAGGAGCAAAAGGAGAGAGAGGAGAGGTTAATAGAGGAGACTGATTCTAGACCAAGCATTCCAGTTTAATGTTTGATTTTCTTTTTATGCATCTTACATTTTGCTCTAAAGTAAAGGAGTTACCAAATTTCAGGCAAAATTTTCTACTCATGATGAGTGAGCATTTATAGCAAGGAGCGATAAGTTTTTTCAGTTGAATACATCCAGTACATCTAAAAATTAATGCAAAGAGCACATTTCATGGTCACTAAAAGAAGGGTGCAATTTAATGTATGGTGTTATTATTTATTACTAAGAGGACCTGATACACAAAAATAGAAATTACTTTTTCTGTATCTTCTTTCACCTTCAAATGATTTTATTTTATTTTTTTACTTTAGATACTCAGAGTAGAATTTATAAAGATATTAGGAAGTATTTCCACCTCAAAGGAAAACAAAGATATAATGACATTTAACCATTTCAGATATTTCATGATATCTCCTTAGCTTTGTGTATGTTTCTACTACATTAAAAAATCCAATTTGTTGGTTGTCTTGAAAGGCTTTTGTTTTCTGCAGAGATCGAATTTCCAAATACATTAAAATAATTGCGGTATTTATACTGTCCGTTCTTAGGGGCTGTACTTATATTGCATTTCTTTGCAAAGTTATTGATGATGTATCCTTGTTCTGCAGTATGGCACTTGGCAAAACATTGCTTCCTAATTTGAACTCCTCAATGTAACCTTCAGGGGGAAATGGCTCTAGAATACTATTGCATCAACTCTTTTAGCAAATTATATTATTAGACATCCATTTATAACTTATCCTCCAAGTGATCTCAGTCAAATCATTTGCTGTCTTGGTTTCGCTTCTATGAAATATTCTATAGCAACTGCTGCCCTTGTTTGTGTCATGGTACTGCAGTGTCTGATGGCTTCTGTGAAGCTCATTTAACGCCTCCTAATGTGCATTCCATGTAACTAGGAGGGAGTTGTTTTTTTT
Organism: Plecturocebus donacophilus; assembly: GCA_004027715.1. Taxonomy (NCBI): domain Eukaryota; kingdom Metazoa; phylum Chordata; class Mammalia; order Primates; family Pitheciidae; genus Plecturocebus; species Plecturocebus donacophilus. Next base: position 78,930 of record PVKP010002734.1, read on the forward strand.
TTGGTACATTTCTCAGGTAAGTTGTAGGAGGTGGTGTGACTGGCTTAAGTACAGCAGTAAGAGATAATCGCCTTGTGAGGAGTGCAAAAGGCAGGCATACAAGGGGGAGAGGAAGTGGAACAAGCACTGCACATAGTGAGCACCAGTCCACACCACAATCCCTGCCAGGAGCTTTTCATACATTGCCTCATGTAGACTTTGAGATGAATCTGAAATCTGGGTGTTATTAGAGGCTGGGGATCACAACTAACTTGTCCTACACACTTCATATAACCAGTAAAGGATAGAATTGGCATTTGACACAAGTTTGACTGACTCCTAAACTTACATGTTTTCTGCAAAGTTATTTGGGACAATGGAGCATGGACTATTTCTTAGTTACAGGGGTTGAAGTATCATCTGCACTTAGTTTTCTTCCCAAATAAGATAAACTCTAAACAACAATAACAGAAGTAGATTTGTGAGTTTTGTACAAATTGGACAGCTATTGATATCATTTGGCAATCTGTAGGGAGAATGGCTAAAGTAAACCACAGGAACAGATCAAACCTTGATGATGTCTGTTTCACTGCGGGAGGCAAATGCAATATCTGCTTCTTGTGTGCTTCTGTTATGTGGAGTCTAAATCTGAGGTAACCACCATCATTTCAACCTGAGGTATGGTTTACTAAATTAGGAGAAACATGCGTAAATTTGTTGACTTTTAATCTCAAAAAGGCAAAAGCCATAAGTGGAACAATTCAAGTAGAGTTCTATAATCTGACTCTTTGCTATGAGAATTTGAATTAAGTATAAAATAAGTCTGGCAGTTAAAATATATTAGCATCAAATTAAAAGATAATTTGCCTGTAAGATAGGTGTTAGTCATGGAATACTGTGCAGCCATAAAAAGGAAGGAAATTATGTCTTATGTACCAACATGCATGCAGCTGGAGGCCTTTATCCTCAGCAAATTAACACAGAAACAGAAAACCAGCTTCCACATATTCTCACTTACAAGTGAGAGCTGAACTGAGTATGCATGGACACAAAGAATGGTCCAATAGATACTGAAGCCTACTTGAGGCTGAAGGTTGGGAGGAGGGTAAGGGTCAAAAAACTATCCACTACAATGCTCACTATCTGGGTGATGAAATAATTTATACACCCAAAACCCAGCAACATGCAATTTACCCATGTAACAAACCTGCACATGTGCCCCCTGAACATAAAAGTTGGAAGGAAAAAAAAGAGGTGTTAAGATTATTCCAACCTCAGCACTTTAAATAATTTATGCTATGCCTTTCTTAGATAAGTAATAGTAATACCAAAACAATTATAGAATGGTAGAGTTCCATCCCTAGATCTTTACCCTCATTTTAGAAATAAGTTGAGGCATCAGGAGATAAAGTGATTAATGCACGATTACGCTGTGATCTGAAACATGAGTATAGTATTTATATTTCCGAGCTAAGACAAAAATCTAGATAACTGACTTTCAGTTTAATACTTGTTCGTTTATACCACACTGCCCCAAAAGACACTAACTGTAATTGTACCTTGTCCTGACATTTAGGAAGGACTGACACCCTTTTATCCAAATGTTTCTTAGATTTCCTTCCTGAATACTAGGATTGTGAAAACTCTCCTTTCTAGGGACAAATAATGTTCACTGGCATATCTAGTTTAATGCTTTGCATACATGATATGCCATAGAAAATTGGGTTAATGTTTGTAATCGGTAATTGATTGACATTTAATTTTCAGAGTTCAACCATAACTAAAGCTCCTTGAGGAGCTTTCTACTCCCCTACTCCTCTGCTAGTGAAAACGATTGGGTCCGCAATTTCTACTGAATACTCTGCTCATGTGGCCTCCCCTAACAGACCCAGGTGACCATGGACCTAGTTTCAACCACTCTGTGGATTGGGCAAAACTCTAAAGGGAAGCTTACCATGAAAATTTCTATCTAAACAGGAATAATGAACAATTAGGTAGGCCTACTGAATTCTTCTTTACTCTGGGACTGTAAACACGGCAAAAGAAGGGAGGAAATCTGAGACCACAAGGTGGGAAGAGTTATAAGAATTTATACATAAGTCACAGTGAAGAGAAAGCAGAAGATATGAGGTGAAGAAGATAATACTTACAGAGCAGTGGAGTTTATATCAACTAGATACAGCAGCTGCAGTGAGACCAGAGGTGCATTGAATTGCTGCATGTCACAAAAGTGGAGAAATAATAAATATACGATTCTGAGGGAGTAAGTTAGCCTGTATACATGAGGTGCCTTAGATTCTATGCTTTTCTAGTTCTGATTCTCAAGTGCAGGCACCATTCCTGCAAAGTTCTAGAATGTTTTGTTCATACTATTCTTAAAATAACTTGACCCCTCTTTTTGTTGAAGATGAATTTCTGTTGCTTACAATAAAAAGAACCAACCTAATAGCCAGGCACAGTGGCTCATGCCTGTAATCCCAGCACTTTGGGAGGCTGAGGTGGGCAAATCACCTGAGGTCAGGAGTTCGAGCCTAGCCTTTCCAACATGGTGAAACCCTATCTCTACTAAAAATACAAAAATTAGCTGGGTGTGGTGGCACATGCCTATAGTCCCAGCTACTTGGGAGGCTGAGGCAGGAGAAATGCTTGAACCTGGGGATTAGAGGTTACAGTGAGGCCGAGATCACTATTGTACTCCAGACTGGGTGATGAAGAGACTCTGTCTCAGAGAGAGAAAAAAAAAAAAAAACTAAATTATAGAATAGGATCCATGGGAGAACATCTTGATAGTTTTTTAAGCAGGAACACCACATTCCAAATGCTTGCTATTTTCTGGGTATCAGTTATATTTACCACAATCCTGAGTAGCAGTCCCTTTATTGTGTCCCAGTTCAATTTGCATCATCTTCATGCAGCATAAGGCAACAGTGATAGAAATAATCTCTAGAGTAATCTCCAAGTATGTTTCCAAAGCTGCTATGCCTCAACTACTTCCTTTAACCTTTAAGCATCTGCCTTGCATACAGTCTTCTTGGACCACTCTTGGCAAAATATTTGGAAGGAGATCTGGAACCTGATTATTTTTCAGTGAAAAAAGAATTTGCTTCTGTACTGGGAAGGAACAGTAATCCAACAGAAGCATGCCATCGAAAACCTCCGTGCCCTCCTAATTCTTTTATGACTCTTATGAACCCTTTCTCTTTGATACATTACCTTTGGCAATCACAGTGTTCCAGGCTATGCCAGTGAAGCTGGCTGAATCTGAACAGTCTTGGATGAGTGGTTTATGTTTGGAATTTCTTTTGCTTGTTGATATATGTACTGTTCATGTTGGACTTTGTGCTTATGTGAATTCTCCACATCTCAAAAGCATTCTGTCTAGTAAGCAATTTCTCATAAATTCAACCATACAGTTATCCTGTGGAGTCATTGCAGATATTGTCATATTAGTGCCATTCTAGGCTTTGATTTATTTTTCATTCTAATGCTAACAACAAGGGGATGTTCTGATTTTTGTAGCCCTGTGCCTCCAAGGAGTTAATGGTAACAAATACACAACTCATTTATTTCCATTGTGCCCATGTGGTTTTCCAAAGTCAGACTTTAGAAGTGTTGTTTTACATATGGGAAAATGAAGACCCGGCTAACTTGTCTTTATTATTAAGTGATTGGTGGAGAAATTAGTAGAAACTGCATCTCCAGATTCCTAATCTAGGTCATGCTGTTTCAACAAACTATGTTGCATTTTAATTGTGAAATATCCACTCCACATTGCATTTGCCAAATAGTTATTAAGTACCCAATCACAGGATATAATTTTGAAGTTTTTTTCCTTAGTGTATGGAGGAGAGAGTTTCATACTGTGGTAGGTAGAAATTCCCAGATAAGCCAGGACTGAGAGAAATTAATGACCAGTCCATTTATTTTTATAAACACAAATAAGATTATTGCAGCTTGAGCTTGAGGAACTAGCAGCATATCACTAGTTGCAGAATAGTCACACTATGGTGCAAAGAGTCAATGGATGTGAAAAAGATTTGTAAGAAGAAAATAAAATTCTTTGTTTTATTTATCGTATTTAAAATAAGGTAAAAGTGTATCTTCCAAAAAGTACATTTTGTGGTAGACACTTTTCCTCTGCTAGACCATATGACATCAAGTAGCATCCCTTTCCTTCCTTTGTGGCCATTCTAACCCTGATCCCAGGCTGGATGTGATTGAAATATTATCATGAAGTGAAGGTGGTTCTGGTTGAAACTTTGCCGGGATTGCCCCATTTTCCAGTCCTTGTAAATGAGTATCATGCTTGGTTGCCAAGTCGATGAGATGATGTTCACATGGAGACTCTTGGGCACAGGTGAAACTGGAATTCCTTCTCACCCATTTCATACAGATAGTAAGAAACTCATTTCAACTAAGAACTGTAAATTCTGATTAAGAAAGAATTGGTACTTGAAAGTTGATACTTTAAAAAATCATCCCGATTCATGGTTTTACAAGTCACCTATAAATGTTAATAGCCTCCATCATTGTCACTGTTAGCTGTTGCTTCAGAAAAGGAATACGTATTGCAGTAGTTTTAATAGTAAGAATAGGACAGAAAAGGTAAATGTCTGTCCTAGTGAGCTGTTTTACACACTAGAGAACAAATTTTTAAATGATTGAGTAAATAAAGTCCCTCTCCTACCTCCACGGTGATTTATTCTCATGAATCAAAACAGTTTGCTTATCCTGACATCGTCTTCCTCCTTCTCTTCCTCGTTCTCTTCCTCCTCCTTGTCCTCTTTCTCCTCCTCCTCTTCTTCCTCGTCCTCTTCCTCATCATCTCATCATCATCATCATTTCAGTGACCAGTCAGTGAGCACCTTTATGTCCACGCACAGTCTGGGATCTTCACAGATGTTATCCTAATCTTCACAACAGTTTAATACAAGTGTATTAATATATTTAATACAAATTCTAGGATATAGTAGTTGGAAATGAGGGAAGCTTAGCTCAAGGTCACAGTCAGCTTGAACTTGGATTTGACACCAGAGCTGTCTGATTCTAACGCCCACACCCTTCCCTTCACCATACCTGTGAATGTGTATCAGGCTTTCTCCCTTGCCTGTGGATAGGTAGTCTATTTTTCGAATTAAGCTCACTATTTCTTTCCTTCCCCCTCCTCCTTTCCCAGTTCCCCTTTTCTCCTTCTGTTTCTTTCTTTTTTCTTTTCAAGATGATATTTACCTGCAATACACTATTGAAAATATTTCTACGCTTCTGCCCTGGGTGCACACAATTTTTATCAAGGGAAATATAACATTCACTAACTATTACTTTTGCTGTAGCACCTGGTAGAAAGAAAATAAAGCATAAAATTCAAAGTTTATGACACACTGCAGTTCATCCAAGGGCATCTAAATGTTCAAAGAGGGCCAAGAGAGAGATAATTTGTCTTTAAAAGAAAATGAGGCCAGGGACACTGGCTCATACCTATAATCCAAGCACTTTGGGAGACTGAGGTGAGAGGATTGCTTGGCCAGGAGTTCAAACCAACCTGGCAACATGGTGAGATCTCACCTCTTAAACAAAGTCAAAAATTAGCCAGCTGTCTCTTTAAAACTGGAAAGGAAGAAAAAGAATATGGGAGGAATTCAATTTTTGATTAGATTATACTGGATTCCTGAAAGGAAAGGGGGGGTAACAAAAAACAGAGAATTTGTTGACCAAGTACCATGTTACACCAAGTGGTGTTTAAGAGCAGAAATGTCTGATGTTCAATTTAAAGATGCCTGCACTGCTGTGATGTAACCTCTGCTTGCCAGATACTCAACTCTAACCACGTGTATCACATCCTAGACCGGGGAGGGAATGGAGGGTAACTGACAAGAGCAGCTCTTGATGTTAAAACTAGGAGCCAAGTGCAGGCAGGGAATACTGTGGGAGGAGAACAACTAGAGTTGAAAGGATGGAATTTTCCATAAGCAATACAAAGATTTTTGATACCTGACTCCTACTTAAAACTAATTAGACTAGAAAGACTCATCTTTTTCTGAAAAATATTCTAATAATATATTACTCACTTTAGTTCCACTTGAAATATTTAGTTCCACTTGAATATATTACTCCACTTTAGTTTCCATTTGAAAGCACTGTTGCCACAAAATCACCTATTCTTTTACTGATTTTATTAATGAACAAAAGACATTGTGTAGAACAATACATTTATCATAATTATGGGCAGATATAAGCATTAGCTCCATTAAAAAGTAGGATTTAAACTCAATGTACAGTGTGGTCAAGTATGAGATATTTTTTCCCCCAGAATAGATGGGTAGAGAAGCATTTTAAAGTCTCCAAAAACTCCAAGGGGCCTATGTGGGCTGTCTTCCAAAACAATAGTAATAGCAAGTTATGATCATATTACTCTGATAAAGATTCAATTAACCAAACAATTAGTCAGCTAACAAATATTTATCGAGGCTCACTCTTCTAACTGATCTGGGATACAGAAGGATGGTAAGAATTAGTATCCTCCCTAATGGAGCTTTCATTCTAGTATGAGAGACAAAAGTAACACATAAAAGCTAGAGTTAGTTACAAAATGTGGGGTTAACTCAAGTAGAGGGTGGTTGATCAGTATAGGTTTAATGAAATTAAAATGAGGAAGATTCTATAAATGCAGGTCTGGCCAGAGAAAGTGGGGAGCTCTGAGGCCAGAACAGCAGAGGCCCAAAGGCATCATAAATGGCCAATTAAGGAAATTTCCTACTGCAGCATGGGGCCCAGGGAGCTTCATTCGTAATCCTTTGTTCTGCTTTGTTTCATTCTTAGACTCTGATATGGTTTGGCTATGTCTTCACCCAAATCTTACCTTGAGTTGTAATAATCCTCACATGTCAAGGCTGGGGCCAGATGGAGATGACTGAATCATGGGGGTGGATTCCCCTACACTGTTCACATAGTAGTGAATAAGTCTCATGAGATCTGATGGTTTTATAAAGGGCAGTTCCCCTGCACAAGCTCTCTTGCCTGTCACCATGTAAGATGTCCCTTTGCTCCTCCTTCATCTTCCTTCATCTTCTGCCATGATCGTGTCTCCAGACATGTGGAACTGTGAGTCCACTAAACCTCTTTTCCTTGTAAATTACCCAGTCTTGGGTAGGTCTTTATCAGCAGCGTGAGAATGGACTAATACAGACTCCATCACAGATCTTTGGGCTAAAGACTTTACCTCAAGGACCTACTTTATTACTTCTATTAAATGGTGAAAACAGTTTGCTCACTTATGCAATTGCTTTACTATGATGCTTCTTGAAGTCCAGCCTGATAACAGAGATACTATGCAGCCCATGACCAACCCAGCTGACTAATTGGCTCCATTAAAACAAGAGACAATTGTGGGATAATCCAGATATAGTTAGGGTTCATACCCCACAAAAGGAAATAGGAAGAGAGAGGGAGAACAGAGTTTCCAATGTAGTAGATTAGTTCCATTTTTGCAACATTCAGGGTGCTGATACAATGGGTCAACTTTGGCAGGGCCTAGTTGCCATCTGAAAGTGAGGTACAGGGTGCTATTTAGAGCACTTTGTAGTAACATAGAGAACAAGGTTTGAGGAGAATTCTAATAGCTCTTACACAAAATGTTGAACAAAGTAAATTTATAATATGTGGGTCTGCAAAGTATTCATGTTTTTTTAGACCGGGAGAAGGGAGTCATCTGTAAAGAACGAATTCAATGGATGGACACTGGGGAATGAATGTCAAGGGCAAAGTTAGGTATGAATGTAAGCTAGATGTTTGCTCAGGTAACTACGGCCTGGAGTCTACCTGGAATGACAGATTATAAGAAGCCTCCTAGGCTGGGTGCAGTGGTTCACACCTGCAATTCCAGCACTTTGGGAAGCTGAGGTGGGAAGATCACTTGAGAACAGGAGTTCAAGACCAGGCTGGGTAACATAGTAAGATCCTGTCTCTACAGAAAATTTAAAAAATTGATTGGGCATGGTGGCATTTGCCTGTAGTACCAGCTAATAAGGAGGCTGGGGCTGGAGGATCTCTTGAGCACAGGAGGTCAAGGCTGTAGTCAGCTATGATTATGCCACTGTACTGCAGCCTGGAAGACAGAGCAATAATCTGTCTCTAAAAAAAAAAAAGGAAATAAAAAAAAAGAAGCCTTCCAGTAGCTTACCTATGAAGAAGCTGATTGATAATATCTTAAAGTGTCCTTCTGTGCTTTTACATAGAACCCTAATCTTGCAGTTGAGGACTTGAGTCATTTCACAATTCCTTTGGGTAGAAAAATGTAAACCACTGTGACCTGACTTTGTTTACAGCTGGGAAGGCCTCTATTTGATTAAAAATATAAATTAAGACATCGGTTTTAAGTTAAAATGTTAAATTATCTCTAGCTTTCAAAAAAGTCATAATTAAAGATCTTTCTTTAACCAACAGTATAAAGATCTAGTGTTTCAAGTATTGAATTGGTTTAACTGAAAAATTTCTGAATGTTGAAGCTTCAGGTTCTCTAATAACATCTTTTGTGTTTCTAAGGTTTATTCCCATATTATGTTATATTATCAGAAAGCCATGTACTGGGATGATCTTACTTTATATCCCCATAGAATTTCCTTTCCAGAGTTACAATTTAATGTTTTGTCCTCAGCTTTTTTATAGAGGTCAATATAAGAAATAGCACAGGAAGAACCTCTTTCCCCCTCTGCCCTTTACTCTGGGCAGAATTAATCCCTTACTTGTCTATGTATATACCATGATTTATATACATGGTATATACATAAGGTAGCACTTAGGTAATAATATTATCGTAAGGAATTTTGCTGTCTTAAATCTTCCTTATATTATCGTCTTTGTTTTACTCCAAGGACTATAATTCTTCAGACTTTGCACTAATGAATTTAGACGTTATTTTTCTCTATAAGAAAGATCACACTGAAAATTATGTTCACTTATTCTATAAAATAAGTGAAGATGCAGATGCTATTCCTTTTGGAGACTGTCTTTGAAAGTGAGGCCCCTGGATTATGTCTGACTGTTGGGTGAGGGGAGGGCTTTAAAGTTCTAATTTTTGTATGTGCCCTATTTCCATGTCTTGTTTCCCAGATAATTATTTCCTTCTATGTCTCTGCTTTTCTGAAGACAAAGGCACCTTTTTCTCAGCAATGAAGTTGGAGAAGAAACAGATTCAGGAAGAGTCCAATAGTGCCACCATTATTGCAATTACATAGTATACATGCCAAATTCACCCTGTCTTTTCATTTTACTTACCTTTCTCTTGTCTCATATACTTTTATTCTTGGTATGCTTACCTACAAAATTATCTTTTTTTCTATTTCCATATTCCCTATACCCTGTAGTCTTCTTTTATATTATTAATATTATACTTACAAGTTCTGAGATACATGTGCAGAACATGCAAGTTTGTTTCATAGATATATGCGTGCCATGGTGATTTGCTGCTCCCATCAACCCATCAGCTACATTAGGTATTTCTCCTAATGCTAGCCCTCCCCTAGTTCCTCACCCCCTGATAGGCCCTGGTGTGTGGTGTTCCCCTCCATGTGTGCATGTGTTCCCATTGTTCAACTCCCACTTGTGAGTGAGAACATGCGGTGTTTGGTTTTCTGTTCCTGTATTAGTTTGCTGAGAATGATGGTTTCTAGCTTCATCCATGTCCCTGCAAAGGATATGAACTCGTCCTTTCTTTATGGCTGCATAGTATTCCATGGTGTGTATGTGCCACATTTTCTTTGTCCAGTCTATAACCAATGGGCATTTGGATTGGTTCTAAGCCTTTGCTATCTTTACTATTGTGAATAATGCTGCAATACTCATATGTGTGCATATGTCTTTATAGTAGAAAGATTTATAATCCTTTGGGTATATATTCAGTAATGGGATTGCTGGGTCAAATGGTATTTATGGTTCTAGACCCTTGAGGAGTCACCACACTGTCTTCCACAAAGGTGGAACTAATTTACACTCTCACCTGTAGCCTTCTTTTAAAGCCTCTTTGAAATGCTATTATGAAAAATGTGTTTCTTTTCTCAGTGCTGAGAGCACGTCAGTCTCCTCTTTCTTCTTTCACAGTGCCTGTTTCTCCTACTTTATCTCGTCAGATGTGCAGTCCTTTCTTCATCTGCACTGTTATTGTACTTCCTTCCATGTTTGTTTCTTCCAAACTTATATTTCTTTTGTCTCCCTATTTAACAGGCATCATTTCTTTTATCTTAGGAATCTATTCATAAGATTCACTTTTTTCCCCCATACAGTCTTTGTACTCTAAGACATAAACATCTTGAAGGTAGAGACCATATTTTTTCTATGTTCTTTATATTGTCACTCCAATTAAATAAATGTCTATGTCCTGTTGAAGTCTGGAAGCCTGATAAGTACACTGAAGTAAAAGTCACAATAAACATGAATAACTGAGAGTAGATTTTGTTGCCAGTAGAAAAGACATTTAGGAGAGCAAAATGACACATAAAGAGGATGCAACTGATTACTGACCTACTGGAAATCCCAGGCTGGGCACGGAGGCTCATGCCTGTAATACCAACACTTTGGAAGGCCCAGATATGAGGTTCACTTGAGCTCAGAAATTTAAGACCAGCCTGAGCAACAAGTGAGATCCCCTTCTCTACAAAACAATAAAGGAATTAGCCAGGCACGGTGGCCCATGCCTGTAGCCTCAGCAACTCAGGAGGCTGAGGCAAGAAAATTGCTTGAGCTGGGGAGGTCGAGGCTTCGGTGGGCTGTGATCATGCCACTGCACTCTGGCACCTGGGAGACACAGCAAGATCCAGTCTTCAAAGAAAAGAAAAGAAAAGAAAAGAAAACCCATACATTTAGTTCAATTGACTAAAAGCCTAAATGAAAAATATACATCTTTCAACTTAAAGGGTTTGGATTGATTTATTGAGTAAGGTATTACTGTTTGGACAATTGTAAAAAAGATCTGTGAAAGCCATATTTTAGTTTGGACAAGCTCACCCACCCCATGTCCTGTCTCTACTAAGGAAGGAGGATTAATTGTCAGTTTTTTCTTTTAATTCTATACAATAGGTACAGTAATTATCTCTAATCCCATTTGAAACACCACATTTATTAAGGCAAACTTATTTTTGACGAGTTTCATTATTAAATAAAAATTAAAACTGAGAGTTTTTCCTATATTGGTAAATACTGATTTCATTTTAATTTTTTTTAAAAAACTGGAATGGGAATAATATGGGCATATTTTTTATCATTTGCCCAAAATATTTTAAGAAAAGACTATACTTTGTAAGGCAACTTTTTTTTTTTTTTTTTTTTTTTTTTTTTTTTTTTTTTTTTTTTTTTTTTTTTACTATGAAGGGGTTAATTTTGTTTTATTTTTAGTACTTGCTTGCAGTTCACTTTAAAAAGTGTCATTTAGGCTTGTTAGTTTCAAAAGAAATAATATATTTCCTCTTGATTTAAAATGTCTGTGCTATCATTAGATATTAATAGTAGAACTAATAGCAGGATTGCCTGGTACGAATTTGTCCTGTCCTTCTTCTGACTAAGCAATAGTCAGAAATGCTCCTTGCTGTGCTTCTGATGCTGAAATAGAAATAACACTTCACATTTTGCAACATGTTATATTTCATAAAGCCCTTTCACATTCATTACCTCATTTAATCATCAAAAACAATTTTGTGAAGTAGATAGTATTTTTTCTTATTTAAGTGTGAGAACATCGATGGTCAGGGAAGCAATGATTCAGCTGAGGACACAAAGTGAATGTCAGTGCCAAGACTTAAATCTGTTTCTTCTCACTTTCCCTCCAGGGTCCTTCCCACATCATCACACTGTCTCCTTCTTCTGTGCTTTGCTATCCTGCTGCACCAACTAGCTAGTGTCTTTAGCACACTACCTTAGAATAGCTAACACTTACTGAACGCCCACTCTCTGCCAAACCCTGTCTTAAGCACTTACATGTGTTACCTAATTCAGTCCTTGAAACTGATGTATGATAGGTAATTTTTATTTTTATTGTACTTTAGGTTCTGGGATACATGTGCAGATCATGCAGGACTATTACATAGGTACATACATGGCAATGTGGTTTGCTGCCTCCATCTATTATTATCTCCATTTTGCAAATAGGGAAACATAGAATTTAGATAGCTTGCTCAGAAAGCATAGCCAATAAATGTAATAAGTAGGTCTCAAATCTGGATAGTCTATCTCAGGAAATGCATGCTTAACCAGCGTCCTCTATTGCCTCTTAAATAACCAAAGCCCGTAAAGATTTTATAAATGACTTTTCTCATGAATAATAGGGCCTGGGGTGAGTTTCTCAATATCACTTATGGCAGTAGGAATTTCAGCAATAATAATCTTGGTGCATTTTCCAAAAAGGATGGCTCCCCATTGGGTAACACAAGCTGAAATGTGTATTCTGTTAGAAATTACTGATTCCAGCCTAGGGAGGTATCAAGAATAATGCTGTTGCCATAAAGATGTAAGTCTTGAGACAAACACTGGAGAGATTCTGTCATTCAATCAACTATGCAAATATTTATTGAACACTTTTTATGTTCAAATGCTGTATTAAGTATCTGAATAATATTCACATGAAGCTGAAAATCTAATAAAAATACATTTGAGTACAGACACTTGGTAAATTCTCTAAAATGCAAAAATCTTCATGGACACATGAAATTTCTTTAATATGGAGAAATCAAGGAAGGTTTAATGAAAGTAGTAACATTAGAGTTAATCTTTGGGTAAAGTAGAGGAAAAGACAAATTGTAGTGCATGGTATAACTATATAGGTTCTTTGGAGATACCTAATTGAGTATAAAATTTTCAGAACTTACTCTATGAGTCAATAGGAACTTTATACACTGATGAGAATAAAGTGTGTCCATTCAAAGTACTCTGTCCGTGGCATGAGAGTAACCACCACATTGATATTTGTTGAAGAAAAGTTCTCCTGGGTTCTTCCCAGTCTCCCCTCCTTGGATGCCAATTAGGCATCTTAGGAAGGACAAGTCATCTTCCCTGTTCCAAAGAATCGATTTTTATAGTTATTTATATCTACTTTTCATGAACATGCAATATTCATTTTGATTATTGTTAAATCAATATAAATTCTGAATGAATTTCTCTGACTTTTACTTTGCTTATTAAGTTGGAGACTCAAGGGCAATGCAGATGATAATTTCAGATTCTTCCTTTGAGAAGATTTTTAGTCAGTGGCTCTTTAAGAAGACCCAAAGCAGGTTGTGTATATTTGGTAAAATCAGATACTTGGTATATAGGGAGTTTCTTTGTAACATCATATGAGAATTTTTTAATATTATTTTTAAAATTTTCCCATAAAAATACAAGATTAGCAGAGTGCTCACGAGGTATTTTTGTGCCATTTTGTTATACTGCCATAAGGTGGGTAGTGGTGCCTTAGTTGTGGTTTTGTGATTTGAGTTGCTAGGCTGCAGCAGAAGTGTGGTAAAATTTCCCACCATGAGGATTTCTTTGCTGAAATGCACTGCCCTTTGTAAAAAACAAACAAACAAACAAACAAAACAAAACAAAACAAAACAACCTGGAAGTGTTTTCCAATGGAAATTGACTAACAAAGAAATCAGTAATGAAAGAATATTGTTAGACTGGCAAGAATCACGACGACAATGTTAAGAAAACATTGTACGTATTTAACATATTTAAATTCTAGATCCTCAATATCATTATTAAGAGTTTAATGAGTTCTGTTTAGAGTGCCTTTTCATTAAGTGTCCTCATCATACTTAGCTTAAATTATGTATCTAAATATGTCTCCTCTATGAAGTTTTTTGTGGTCAGAATCAAGTGATCCACTAATTTCATTTAGCAGTAGATGTATATATTTTGATACATATCAAAGATGAAGTGTAGCTCAGTTCCCAAAAAATGTACTAACTGAAAACTTCAGTTCATGTGATACACCCAGCATTCACCCTCGTGGAATTTAGACAGGAGGGATTGTGGCCTGTATGTTTGACTATTAGAACTTATCTTAATAAAATTCAAAAAATAGTTTCATTAGTAATTTCTTCAAAGAATCTGCTTCAATTTATTCAGATGTTTTGTAGTTCCTGCTTTGTATTAAATATAAAGCACTGAGTTAAAGAGGTAAAAATATCACAATGCACAAGATAGTCTCTCTCCTCTGGGATCTGGTGAAGAAACAGATATGTAAAAATTGTAAAAAAAAAAGAAAAAAGAAAAAAGAAAAGTACAATATAATTATAATATAGGAAAATTAAAGGCCATTCATTTTTTGTAAATAAAAAGCTATGGGAACAAAAAAATAAACAATTTTTTTTTTCTAATTGGCACAATGTAAATGGGATTGTGGAGGAGCAGTTTGTATTTAAGCCCGAAATTGAGCTACATGTATTATTTTTAAAATTGGAGATTTGAAGGAAACACGGGTGGCAAACAGAACTGTCTCAACAAATGAACAGAGATTTGGAAAGGCAGATGGATGCCACATGGCTGGAGGACAGGTACACAGCTGATGGGGCAGAAGGTAACTATGAAAGGTTTGCAGAAGTCAGATTGTCAGCCTCTTTTAAAGCCTGCAAAATGTGTACACTTTATTGTGTAAACAATGGCAAATAGTAAAGATTTTGAACTGTAATGATGACAAGCTATTCAGAGCTAGCATTTTAACTTACAGTAACCTAACTGTGAATTGTTACAGTAACTGAACTGTGAATTTTTATTTACATGTATCCAGAGTTGTTCCCTACCTTTGCAAGGTCAATGTCTCAGTGAAATGCTTTAAATACCTTGTCCTTTAAGTAGAACCTTAACATCTTCACATTATTCCTCTTCTTTTAGAGACAATGTTTAACTCTATCTACAAGCACGCACCATTATGCCTCGATAATTTTTTATATATTTTTAAAAGTGGAGTCTCACTATCTTATCCAGGTAGATCCCAAAATCCTGGCCTCAAGCAATCTTCCCACCTCAGCCTCCCAAAGTACTGGGATTACAGGCATGAGCCACCACCATGCCCAGACTTTTCTCTCTCTTAAAAGTTTTCGTTTTCAACAAATTCATATGTGTAGGATTAAGATAAGAAATAGTACAACTGGATGTAAGATGGAAAGCAAAAATCTCTCTTGCTCTGTTTATTTTGCTTCCACTCCTGGAGGAAACCACGTTTGATTATTAAACCGATACATTACATGTATTCATTTTAAAAAATATATCAGATTGATACAAAAGTGATTGCAAGTTTTGTCATTGAAAGTAATGGCAAAGAAAAAGTTCTAGGGGGGTTTCACCAAGATGGCCAAATAGTAGTAGCTCCGCAGCACAATTCCCAGTGAGAGTGACCCAGAGGGTGAGCGACTGCCACGTTTCCAATGGAGGTACCAGGTACATCTCAGTGGGACTGGTTGGACAGTAGGTGTGGCCCAAGGAGGGTGAGCTGGGGCAAGGTGGGGTGCTGCCTTACCCAGGAAGTGCAGGGGACCAGAGGACCCCCCCTCCTACCCAGTGGATGCCATCAGGGGCTTTTATAGCCACTCTGGCACTCTAGTTAAGATACTACGCTTCTCCCACAGTCTTTACAGCCCACAGACCAGGAGATTCCCGCCAGTCGACAAGCGCCATGGGTTTCCTGCACAAAAACCCACACAAATCTGGGTGACTGTTCTAACTGGTGCTGGAATGCCTGCAAGACAGAGCTGTACATTCCCCTGAAAAAGAGGGGGCTAAAGGCAGGGAGCAGATGATCTGGCTTGGTGGGTCGCACCCCCACAGAGACCAGCAATCTGAAATGCACTGGCTTGAGAGTTTCGCAGCCAGTGCAGCAGTTTGAGCTGAACCCTGGACGGTCAAGCTCCGTTGGGGAAATGGCTTCCACCATTACCAAGGCAGTCCACCATTACAACGGCAGTCTGCCATTACCGAGACAATCCACCATTACCGAGGCAATCCACCATTAAGGCAGTTCTAACCTTACCTGTATAAACAAAACTGCAAGGAAGTTCATACGGCAGCTGGGCAGAGCACACACAGCTCAGCAACACCTCTGCTGGCACACAGTGACTAGACTCCCTCCTTGCTAGGCAGAGCATCTCTGAAAAAAGGCAGCAGCATGTAAGGGACTTATCAACAAAGATCAACCTTTCCCAAGAGAACCTGGGAAAAGAGACGGTTGTGAGTTCCGCCACAGCAGACGTAAACGTACCTGCCCAGTAACTCTGAACAGAACAATGGAGCTCCAACCACAGCACTTGAGCTCTGATAAGGGACAGACTGCCTCCTCAAGCAGCTCCCTGACCTCTGTATATCCAAAGAGGCACCTCATAAAGGAGAACTCTAGCTGACATCTGGTGAGTACCCTTCTGGGACGAAGATACAAGAAGAAGGAACAGACAGCAACCCTTACTGTTCTGGAGCCCCTGTGGGTGATTCCCAGGCAAGCAGGGTCTGGGGTGGACCTCCAGCAGTTCTGCAGCAGAGAGGCCTGACTGCTAGGAAAAACAAAAAACAAACAAACAAACAAACAAACAAAAACTAAAAAACAGAAAGAAATAGCTTCAACATCAACAGAAAGGACATCTACTCAGAGACTCCATCCGAAAGTCAACAACTTCAAAGACCAAAGGTAGATAAATCCATGAAGATGAGAACAAACCAGTGAAAAAAGGATGAAATCACCAAAAACCAGAATGCCTCTCCTCCTCCAAGGGATCACAACTCCTCACCAGCAAGGGAACAAAACTGGATAGAGTATGAGTTTGACAAATTGACAGAAGCAGGCTTTAGAAGGTGAGTAATAACAAACTCCTCTGAGCTAAAAGAACATGTTCTAACCCAATGCAAAGAAACTAAGAACCTTGAGAAAAGGTTTGATGAAATGCTAACAAGAATAACCAGCTTAGAGAAGAACATAAATGACTTGATGGAGTTGAAAAACACAGCACAAGAACTTCATGAAGCATACGCAAGTTTCAATAGCCGTATTGATCAAGCAGAAGAAAGGATATCAGAGATTGAAGACCAATTCAATGAAATAAAACGAGAAGGCAATATTAGAGAAAAATGAGTGAAAAGAAATGAACAAAGCCTGCAAGAAATATGGGATTATGTGAAAAGACCTAATCTATGTTTGATCAGTGTATCTAAATATGACAGAGAGAATGAATCCAAGCTGGAAAACACTATTCAGGATGTTATCCAGGGAACTTTCCCAACCTAGAAAGGCAGGCCAACATTCAAATCCAGGAAATAGAGAGAATACCATAAAGATATTCCTCAAGAAGAGCAACCACAAGGTACGTAATCATCAGATTCACCAGGGTTGAAATGAAGGAAAAAATGCTAAGGTCAGCTAGAGAGAAAGGTCAGGTTACCCACAACTAGAGGCCCATCAGACTCACAATGGATCTCTTGGCAGAAACCCTACAAGCTGGAAGAGAGTGGAGGCCAATATTCAACATCCTTAAAGAAAACAACTTTCAACCTAGAATTTCATAGCCAAACTAAGCTTCATAAGTGAAGGAGAAATAAAATCCTTTATGGACAATCAGTTGCTGAGAGATTTCATCACCCCCAGGCCTGCCTTGCAAGAGCTCCCAAAGGAAGCACTAAATGTGGAAAAGGACAACCAGTACCAGCCACTGCAAAAACATACCAAATGATAAAGACCATTGACACAATGAAGAAACTGCATCAACTAACGGGCAAAACAGCCAGCTAGTATCAAAATTGCAGGAACAAATTCATACATAATAATATTAACCTTATATGTAAACACACTAAATGCCCCAATCAAAAGTCACAGACAGGCAAATTGGATAAAAAGTCAAGACTTATCAGTGTACTGTATTCAGGAGACCCATCTCCTGTGCAATGACACAAGTAAACTCAAAATAAAGGGATAGAGGAAGATGTACCAAGCAAATGGAGAACAAAAAATAAAGCAGGGATTGCTATCCTAGTCTCTGATAAAATAGACTTTAAACCAACAAAGATCAAAAGAGACAAAGAAGGGCATTACATACTGATAAAAGGATCAATGCAACAAGAAGAGCTAACTATCTTAAATATATATGCACCTAGATACATAAAGCAACTTCTTAACGACCTACAGAGACTTGGACTCACACACAATAATAGTGGAAGACTTTAAGACTCCACTGTCAATAATAGACAGATCAACGAGACAGAAAATTAGCAAGGATATCCCGGACTTGAACTCAGATCTGGACCAAGCAGAACTAATAGACATCTACAGAACTCTCCACCCCAAATCCACAGGATATACATTCTTCTCAGCACCACATCACACTTACTCTAAAATTGACTACATAATTTGGAAGTAAATCACTCCTCAGCAAATGCAAAGGAACATAAATCATAACAACCAGTCACTCAGACCACAGTGCAATTAAATTAGAACTCAGGATTAAGAACTCATGGAAACCTGCACAACTACCTGAAACTGAGCAACCTGCTCCTGAATGACTACTGAATAAATAGTGAAATGAAGGCAGAAATAAAGATTTTCTTCGAAGCAAATGAGAACAGAGACACAACATAACAGGATTTCTGAGACACATATAAAGCAGTGTCTAGAGGGAAATTTATAGCACTAAGTGCCCATATGAGAAACAAGGAAAGATCTAAAATCAACACCCTATCATCAAAATTAAAAGAGCTAGAGGAGCAAGATCAAACAAATTCAAAAGCTAGCAAAAGACAAGAAATAACTAAGATCAGAACAGAACTGAAGGAGATAGAGACACAAAAAACCCTCCAAAAAATCAATAAATCCAGGAACTTGTTTTTCGAAAAGGTCAACAAAATAGATAGACCACTAGCCAGACTAATAAAAAGAAAAGAGAAGAATCAAATAGATGCAATAAAAAAATGATAAAGGAGATATTACCACCGATTCCACAGAAATACAAACTACTGTCAGAGAATACTACAAACAACTCTATGCACATAAAACAGTAAATCTAGAAGAAATGGATAAAATCCTGGACACTTATCCCCTTCCTGGACACTTTCACCCTCCCAAGACTAAACCAGGAAGAAGTTGAATCCCTGAATAGGTCAATAACTAGTTCTGAAGTAGAGGCAGCAATTAATAGCCTACCAATATAAAAAAGTCCAGGTACAGATGGGATCTCAGCCGAATTCTACCAGATATACAAAGAGGAATTGGTATCATTCCTTCTGAAATTATTCCAAACAATACAAAAGAGGGAATCCTCCCTAGCTTATTTTAGGAGACCAACATCATCCTGATATCAAAACCTGGAAGAGATTCAACTAAAAAAGAAAATTTCAGGCCAATATCCATGATGAACATTGATGCAGAAATCTTTAATAAAACACTGGCAAACCAAATGTAACAGCACATCACAAAGCTTATCCATCATGATCAAGTAGGCTTCATCATGATCAAGTAGGCTTCATCATGATCAAGTAGGCTTCATCCTGGGGTGCAAAGCTGGTTCAACATATGCAAATCTATAAACATAATCCATCACATAAACATAACCAAAGACAAGAACCACATGATTATCACAATAGATGCAGAGAAGACCTTTGACAAAATTCAACAACACTTTATGCTAAAATCTCTTAATAAACTAGGTATCGATGGACTGTATCTCAAAATAATAAAAGCTATTTATGACAAACCCACAGCCAATATCACACTGAATGGGCAAAAACTGGAAGCATTCCCTTTGAAAACTGGCACTAGACAAGGGTGCCCTCTCTCATCATTCCTATTCAACATAATATTGGAAGTTCTGGCCAGAGAAATCAGGCAAGAAAAAGAAATAAAGGATATTGAATTAGGAAAAGAGGAAGTCAAATTGTCTCTGTTTGTAGATGACAGGATTGTATATTTAGAAGGCCCCATTGTCTCAGCCCAAAATCTCCTTAAGATGATAAACAACTACAGCAAAGTCTCAGGATACAAAATCAATGTGCAAAAATCACAAGCATTCTTATACACCAATAACAGACAGAGAGCCAGATCGTGAGCAAACTGACATTCACAGTCGCCACAAAGAGAATAAAATATGTAGGAATACAACTAACAAAGGATGGAAAAGACCCCTTCAAGGAGAAATACAAACCACTGCTCAAGGAAATAAGAGAGGACACAAACAGATGGAAAAACATTCCATGCTCATGCTTAGGAAGAATCAATATTGTGAAAATGGCCATGCTGCCAAAGTAATTTATAGATTCAATGCTATCCCCATCAAGCTATGATTGACCTTCTTCACAGAACTGGGAAAAAACCACCTTAAACTTCATATGTAACCAAAAAAGAGCCCACATAGCCAAGAAAATTCTAAGCAAAAGGAACAAATGTGAAGGTATCACGCTACCTGACTTCAAACTATACTGCAAGCCTGCAGTAATCAAAACAGCATGGTACTGGTACCAAAACAGATATGCTGACCAATGGAACCGAACAGAGGTCTCAGAAGCAATGCCACACATCTACAACCATCTGATCTTTGACAAACTGGATAAAACAAGCAATGAGGAAAGGATTCCCTGTTTAATAAATGGTATTGGGAAAATGGGATAGCCATGTGCAGAAAGCTGAAACTGGACCCCTTCCTTACACCTTATACAAACATTAACTCCAGATGGATTAAAGATTTAAAAATAAGAACTAACACTATATAACCCTAGAAGAAAACCTAAGCAACACTATTCAGGACATAGGCATAGGCAAGGACATCATGACTAAAACAGCAAGAGCAATGGCAACAAAAGCCAAAATATAGAAATGGAATCTAATTAAAGTTAAGAGCTTCTGCATAGCAAAACAAACAATCATTAGAGTGAACCAGCAACCAAAAGAATGGTAAAAAAATTTTGCAATCTACCCATCTGACAAAGGGCTAATATCCAGAATCTACAAGAACTAAGACAAATATACCAGAAAAAAAAAAACAAACCATCAAAAATCGGGCAAAAGATATGAACAGACACTTTTCAAAAGAAGACATTTATGTAGCCAACAAATATATGAAAAAGTTCTCATCATCACTGGTCATTAGAGAAATGCAAATCAAAACCTCATTGAGATACCATCTCAGGCCAGTTAGAATGGCGATCATTAAAAAATCTGGAGACAACAGATGCTGAAGAGGATGTGGATAAATAGGAACGCTTTTACACTGTTGGTGGGAGTGTAAATTAGTTCAACCATTGTTGAAGACAGTGTGGCAATTCCTCAAGAATCTAGAAATAGATATACCATTTGACCCTACAATCCCATTTCTGGGTATATACCCAAAGGATTATTAATCAATCTTTTATAAAGACACATGCACCAATATATTCATTGTGGCACTGTTTACAGTAGCAAAGACTTGGAACCAACCCAAATGCCTATCAAAGATAGACTACATAAAGAAAATGTGGCACATATACACCATGGAATGCTATGCAGCCATAAAAAAGGATGAGTTCATGTCCTTTGCAGGGACATGGATAAATCTGGAAACCATCATTCTCAGCAGACTGACAGAAGAACAGAAAACCAAACACCACACGTTCTCACTCATAAGTGGGCACTGAACAATGAGAACACATGAACACAGAAAGGGGAACATCACACACTTGGATCTGTTGGGTAGTTGGGAGCTAAGGGAGGGATAGCAATGGGTGAGGATATTTGGGAGGGATAACATTAGGAGAAATACCTAATGTAGGTGATGAGGGGATGGAGGAAGCAGACCACCATGGCATGCATTTACCTATGCAACAGTCCTGCAAGCTCTGCACATGTACCCTAGAACTTAAAGTAAAATAAAAATATAAATAAATAAATTTAAAGAAAGTAATGGCAAAAACCACAATTACTTTTGCAACCACCTAATGTAAAACTTCATTTTTGTTTCTTTTTCATATTGATGAATGCTTATTTGTTTATTTTTATTTGGATATTGGGTTGACTCCTGTTACACATACAAAATCAAAATACCATTTTCTCCTTGGCCTTTTACAAAAATAGTCCTTGATTTTAAAAACAATTTCAGATATATAGAAAAAATTGTGATGATACTACAGTGAATTCTCATTTACCTCTACCATGTTCCCCCATTATGAACGTCTTATATTAGTGTGGTAGATCTGTTACAATAAATGAATATATATAAACACTAATTATTTTTTGTTGACATCCTGTATGATTTGTCTCTGTGTCCCCATCCAAATCTCACCTTGAATTGTAATATTCCACATGTGTCATGGGAGGGACCTGGTGGGAGATAATTAAATCATGGGGGTCGGTTTTTCCCATGCTGTTCTAGATTTTGTGACTAAATCTCATGAGATCTGATGGCTTTATAAAGGAGAGTTCCCCTGCACACACTCTCTTGCTTACCGCCATGTAAGAGGTAACTTTGTTCATCCTTTGCTTCTGCCGTGATTGTGAGGACTCAAGAGTCATGTGGAACTGTGAGTCCATTAGACCTCTTTCCTGAATAAATGACCCAGTCTTGGGTATGTCTTTATTGGCAGCATGAGAAAGGACCAATACAATATTAATAGATGCTGATATAAATTATTTTTAACATAATTTATTCATATTTTCTTAGTTTTTACCTCATGTCCTCTTTGTCTTCCTGTAGCCTATCCTGGATACCACATTACATTTATTCATTAAGGCTCCTTGGGTTCCACTTAGCTGTAATGTTTTCTCGGACTTCTTTTGTTTTTGAATACCTTGTCAACTTTGAGTAATACTAGTGGGAATACTGATGTTTTCCTAAGTACTGCACTGACGTTCTAGGTTTTAGTGAGGAAGATCACAGAGGTCAAGTGCTATGAATGGTATCAAGTATACATATTATCAACATGACTTCACACTGTTGGCGTTGACCTTGATCACTGGGCTGAGGTAGTGTGTCAGATTACTCCACTGTAACATCACTGACTTTTCACCCTTTCCATACTATACTGTTTGGGAGGAAGTCACTATACACAGTTCACACTTAAGGAGTTGGGAGTTACTGTCTACCTGCTGGAGGGTGGAATATCTACATAAATTAATTGGAATTCTTTTTTGTTGTCATTGAGACAGAGACTTGCTCTGTGGCCCAGGCTGGAGTGCAGTAGTGAAATCATGGCCCACTACAATGACCACCTCCTGGGTTCAAATGATTCTCCTATCTCAGTCTCCCGAGTAACTGGGATTACAGACGTGTGCCACCATGCCCAGCTAATTTTTGTATTTTTAGTAGAGATAGGGTGTCACCATGTTGGCAAGGCTGGTCCCTCACTCTTGACCTCAAGTGATCCACTCACCTCAGTCCCAAAGTGCTGGGATTAAAGGTGTGAGCCACCGTATCTGGCCGGAATTCTTCTGTTTGGGTCATCTATTTCTTCTATCCCATTTATTTATAGCAATATAGGTTTATGGATATTCACTTTATACTTTGGGTTGCCATCCAATATGACTTCACTTTGTTGCTTAAATTGTTCCAGCTTGGGCCATTGGCTTCTGTGTCCCTCTGAAACTATCAATGTTAGATTTTTTTTTTTAAGCACTTCTTGCATTCTGGAACTATATGATTCTCCAAGCTTATCTTGTATATTTTCTGCTTCAGCCCTAAGCAACCAGTTATTCAAGAAGCTCTGACTCTTCTTTTCACTGGGGGACAGAACAGAAGCCAAGACCTGAGTGCTAAGTGTGATCATTATTATTGGGGTGCCCTTGCTTCTAGAGCTTCTCAGCTGACAAAGTAAATATATGTGTGTATACTAACTTGTGCATATGCACTTATCTATAAATATTCTATATGTAAACTTCTGTCTCTATATTAAGCTAAGCGTAAGTTCATTTTGATGTTTACAGGTCTAATCTATTACCATCTGGTTATTCTACCCTATTCCCCTTGTTTCTTCTGTAAAATCCTACTCCAAAGTGAGAAACATGGCTTCTGCCTTCCTCTATCCATTCCCAAAATTATTAAATTCTGTTACAGGCATGTAGCTGAACAAAATTTTTAACCCATATTGCTGTAGGAAAGACACTTTATCAACTAGAGTAGAGAGTTTATGTGCAGTTCCTCTTCCTTTAAAACTTGACTCCACTCATTTCTAAATTACTGTTAGCCACTTTTTTCCTAACCTCCTTCTGTGAGGTGGTAGTGTACATTTGTGATAGAGTTATATTCTTTAGGCATAGCCTGCATTCCATCCTGTGATAAATACATATTGCAAACTCTAAGGAAACCTTTTAAACAGACTAAAAAGAAGGTTAAAGATGCAGTGATGCAGGAAATCAGTAAGGATATAAAATCAGTAAGTTGACCTGAACAGCACTATCAATCAGTTTGTTCTAATTGACATGTATAGACTGTTCCATCCAACAGCAGCAGTGTACACATTCTTCTCAAATTCACAGGGAACATTCACCAAGCAGACAATATTCTGGGATGTAAAACTTATCTTAACACATTCAGAAGGATGGTAATCACTTTGAGGAACTTTTCCAGAGAATATAAAGAAAGGACAAACAAATGAAATACAGAAATAATAGAAAAAGTAAAATAAAAAGAAGATGTTATAATGTTAATGTCCATAAAATAGAAATACAAGAAGCATTACAAAATAAGTATAAAAAATATTTGAAGAATGTTGTATTCAAATATATCTTATAATTTTTGAAATGATATACACATCAACTCAAATTTGAGGGTTTCATAAAGGTAAACAGAATAAAGGCAAAAAATCTGATTGCTACATTATTGCAAATTTTAGCATATAAAAGGCAAAGAGAACAAAACAAAATATTCCAGGAAAGAGAAAAAAACAAGTATTCAGTTGTTATATTTCTCACCAGTTATGCTGGATACATGAAGATAATATATTACTAAAGAAAAAGTGCTTTAAACCTGGGAATTTATATTTTATTAAAATACTATTTAAATGTGAAAATGAAACAAATTTATTTTTAGTTTGACCACTTAAGATGTGCTTTGAAAATACCACTGAAGATGGGACATCCATAAAATGGAACACTATTCAGCAATAAAAACTAGTGAGTTACCAAGCCACAAGAAACATGGAGGAACCTTAAAGATACATTCTTAAGTGACAGAAGCCAGTCTGAAAAAGCTGTGTGGTTGCAGCTCCATGACCTTCTGGAAAAGGGAAGACCATAGAGAAAATAAAAAAGATCAGTGGTTGTCAAGGACTCAGGCACTGGGTGAGGATATGGAGGGCTGTGGATGGGGAGGGCAATGGGTGGAACACAGGGCATATTGACCGCAGTGAAACTATTTTGTATGAGGCTGTTATGGTGGATATATGACATCATGCATTCGTGAAAACTCATAAAACTGCGCAACATCAAGACTGAAATCTTATGTAAACTATGAACTTTAGTTAGTAATAATGTATCATTGTTGTTTCAGCACTTGTCACAAGTGAACCACACTAATGCAAGACGTGAATAGGGAAAAACTGGTGGGGGGTGGGTGGACAGGGGGAAGGTACAGAAGGAGTACATGAGAACTCTGTACTTTTGGCTCAACTTTCCTATAAACCTAATACTGTTTAAAAAATTAAAGTCTGTTGATTAAAAAAAAAGAAGAAATTACACCCTGGAAAGAAAAGAAAGAAAGAAACCCAGGAGACCCTAGGAAAATATGGGAAGTAAAGATGAGAAAACTATCAAGAAAAAGTACATACAAAACAATCCAGACTAAAAATTCTCAAAGATAGAAATGTGGTGTGGTAGGGGAAAATGGGATGGAGAGTGTGAAGAAAGGCATGATGAGACCTCAGAGAGGCAAAAATGTGCTATGATACTTGTCTTGGGAGCAATATAAAATTATGTATATAATTTAAGGGTAATTAATGCAAGTGTTTAATATAGTAGGAATAATTAAGGAAAAATAGAATTTGAGAGTATAATTCTGAAACTGGAAGAAGAAAATTTATTACAACCAATGAAAGGAAGAAAAGCAAAGAAAGAAGGGGAAAAAAAAGAAAGGAAGATAATATATAGAGAAGGAATAGAAAGGGAAGGAGGAAGAAATAAAGAAGGGAAGGGAGGAAGGAAGAAAGGGAGGGAGGAGAGAAGAGAGAAAGGAAGGAAGGAGGGAGGGAGGGACATCCAAAGAAGGTGAAGAATGATGAGAAGGTTGTATAGCTGTTCTGTAGATTGTGTGAATTAAGGGGAAGGAAGTGGTGGGACTTAACTTCAAATCCATAGGCTAAAGGGTCAAGTGTCCTTACATATTCTTGGGTTTTCCCTGAAGTTATATATTGAGAGCCAGTGGAAAACACTGTAGAACTTCCCTGGTCTATTTTGTGAATATGTCTTGCAGTACATAGATAATTACATTTTAGCCATTCTTATCAAAATGGTTAGATTGGTCAAGGATGAAAGAAAAAGAGAATTGTAGGTGGAAAAAGAAAAAGGACAATAACTTAAATTCTTCAAAATGATAATTGCTGAAAAATAGTCATCTTAAGAACTTGATGTAACTAGTAGTTTCAGATATTGCCATCCAGTTATTGAAAAAAAAGCAATTTTGTACATTAATAATTTTATTTAATATCTTAAAATATTTCAGAGGCAATTGTTGTTATGCTTTAGACACTTGACTGACAGTAAAAGTTTTCTATAAAAATTCAAATGCCTCTTCAAAGTGGATTAACAGAAACAAAACGTTCAGTGAGATGAGTGTTAAATTATTATTATTTAGTGGGAAAATGAGCTGAACTATTTTCTTTGGTTTCTCTTATATAATCCATAAGGTGATATCAGTTCCATTTTGTTCCTTGTATTTGTGCTTGAACTTTCAATACAGGTCACTAATGGAACCATAAAAAAGAATTTTTATTAGACTTTTGGTTCATTAGAAGTTTCTTTGTTTTGGTTATTTTACTTAGCATAGTGAAATTATTCTCACTTTCTCAGTTTATCCAATTCACTACCTGAGCCTAGATGTTTGTCTTTTCATACTGTGGAAATATTTACAAAGAAAACACATAGGGAGTTTCAAGGCATTATTCAATAACTATCTAGGGAATAATGGCTCTATTTTATATTCTCCAACTTGGTCACATGAATGAATCATATTTCTCCGATAGTCAGTGAACCACCTAAGTTGTGTTCAGTTGTGTGGACATAGGTTGGATTGCCTTTGGATCATGATTTGTGGACATAAACACTATTTAGTGTTTGTAAAAACTTTATGTTATCTTTAATAGCCTGGCCAAAAGGTCATTATTGTTTAGGTCTTTTGCCTTCCAGAAAGGGCATGACTAAAAGAGATATATTGGGCAGAATTTCCAGAAATTCTCCCCCACTCCCTATGTCACAGGGCTAATATCCAGAATCTGTGAATGTGATAACTTTGCATTCCCATGATTGTCTTATTTTATATGGCATAGTTGACTCTAAAAGGGTGGGGTTATCCTGGTAGACCTAATATAATCACATAAGGTGTTTAAAGCGGAGACATTTCTCATGCTAATGACAGAAGAAGAAAGAAGTAGGAAAAGTCTGAGAAATTCGAAGTATATAAAGGACTTGAGCTGTTACAGATTTGAATACAGAGGAGCCACATGAGAAGGAAGGTGGATAGCCATGGGTTGCCGAGAGAGAGAGATTCACAGCTGGAGCTCAGACCTAGAGCCACAAAGAGCTGGATTTTGCCAACAACCTGAATGATCTTGGAAGTGTTTTCTTCCTCCACAGTCTCCAGATTAGGGCCCAGTAAGCCATCAGTTTGACTTTGACCTTGTGATACCTTGACCAGACACAGCTAAACCGGCCAGGACTTCTGACCTACAAAACTATAAATAATACATGGGTGTTGTTTTAAGCCACCGAGGTTTGGTAACCAGTAAAAACAGAGGTAGAAAACAAATACAGCATCCAAAACCGGTAGCTGTTTATTTTGAGATGTCAAAGAGAATCCCATTTCAGTGTTTGATATTTCAGAGTGCCAAGCTGTTTTCCCTCACATCCCACTGACATTCCTCTTGTTTTGATTTAAATGAAGAGTCTCCCTCAGATGTCCCAGAAAGGATTATAAATCTCTCTCCTTAAAAGTTTCAGTTGTTAAGATATATAGCATAACATTGTATGCTGTACAGAATCTTGTAAATCTAACCATTTGTTGAGGTAACACAGGTCATAGGAAGCAAAACTGATACTAGAAGCCAAGATGAAGGATTTGACCTTTCTACTCAAAAGCCATACTGGCTCTGACCTTCATATTTTAATTGATCAGGCAAATAATCTCAAATCCTCCAACTTTGTTTGATTATTTGGCTAATTCTGCTCAGAATCCTCTCTAAATACCTACCAGAGGCAGGGACATTAACGGAATTTGAAAAGCAATATTATAGTAAGACTCTCTCTAATAATACCATAAAATATCATAGCAAGCTTGCTTTTAATGGATAATTAAATGAAGGCAGAGGAAATAACTAGTTTGCCCAAGGTTACTCTTTGCAGTTGAGAAAACCGAGGCTTGAATAGGTGTAATTATTAATTCAAATGTCCTCGGCCAGTTCATGGCAGAGATAGAACTGCAATCCACATCTCTTGATTTACAATACTTTTTTTTTTCACTGAGCTATGTCAATATGTCAATTCTATAGGGCTTGCCCTTAGGTTAGTTTGAGAAATAAAATATATTCACAGCCCTTCCCCTGAATTCTCAGTGTACTACCTGCTGGGATATCTATGACTTGTATCCAAGCTGTGATATTCTCTGGGGCTACAATTTTTGACAGCCATTTTAACATTGACCTACCTCTCAAGACTGTGTTGAAATTGGCTAGAAGGCAAATCTAGGGTGTCCATAATGACTGCAGCCAGCCCTGCTATGCGTGACTGCATTGCAATTTATTTCCCTACTCACTGCCATCCCCATTCCAAAGCCCTACAGGACTTAGGAAAAACTACCGGTAGAAATGCTACATCAGGAAATCTTTAAAAGGCTTGGGGAGCCCACACTTGAATCAGTATAGTTGGGACTGGTATGTTTCTGTTCTATTTCATCATCCATTTTGCATTTCTTATAAAAAATGAGTCTTTTGATGGAGTCTTCTGAACCATTAAGGCATATCCTATTTCTTGAGTGAATTGGCTGCTTAGTGAAGATGAGTGTGGGCTCACTTTTGTGCTTTCACATATTTATTAGAATATGCTTTCCCAGAGTATGGAATGCATAACTTTTTGGAAACTAGTTTGAACTCATGTTCTCCCCCACTGAATCTGAGATCCACTGAGACCCAGACACCAAGGACCTGTTGCACATGTATAACCATTCCATTCACACCTCTCAGGAGTTTCAAACAAGTTTAATTATAAGAGAAATAAAAGAAAGTACTTCTTCTTTGCCACTGCTAGGGAAAAAAATAGCTTTGCTTGGAAATTAATTCATTGTAAGCTTTGATCTACCTAGTTCAGTTTCTCAGCATGAATATTTCCAATATTAAGTATTTTCTTTATTATAATATTATGTATTTATGTAAATAGCGAATACACACACACACACACACACACACACACACACACACACACATAGTACATATTTTATACTAATATCTGTGTGTGTGTTTAGACAATTAAGAAGACTGGAGTGTTTTCAAAAAACTTGAAATGTTTTCAATGACTCCTAATACAGAAGTGACACTTTTGAGAACAATTTACCAGATTATGTCAAGTTCATTACTGGTATGATACTAATTAACCTTAGTATAAATTGGAGAGGGGAGCCCTTTGCTAGTTTCCTGAGGAGCTGTGTAAGCCTGAAGAAATGTCTTTTCTCTTTCTGTGACTCAGAGCTTCAGAAAAATCTGCAAAGTTGAATATCATATGTGCCTGCTAATCTTATGTCACAGTTATTTTCTATCACTGTCATAACGTCAGAAAAGCACTGGGAAAATCTGCACATTGCTCACCTCTCCTTCACCCTTATCCACGTATATCCACTTATATCCAAACATGTAGGAGGTCACAAGCAGTATATTTTTGAAGATGTACTCACTGCAGCCCATCGTTCAAGATGAGGTGAACCTGTGGATGACTTCCTGGTCTAAATATGGTGACCTTAGTCATGCTGGTTATTTTTAGGGAGCTTCCTCTGACTTTCTTGTACACTTAAGATGATAAATGCAATCTACCTGTAAGATCGTTGGGAAATTTGTATTGTATAATATAACCATATATGATCCCAGTAGTTGTCTCACAGTAAATATCACCTCATCTTGCTTCCATCATTCCCCCATTCCAACAGTTTCATCTTCATCTTCTGTTTCTAGTGAATAAAACATAGTTTGCTGATTTAAAGATATATTTCATTCCCAGTTGTATACACAAAAGTTAACTTTTCATTCATGCAATTAATCAACATTTGAGTATGTACTGTATGTCAGATGCTGTTCTAGGTGCTAGGGACCCAGCAGTGAACAAAACAAGCCATTGCTGTGCTGGAACTAAAATTCTAGTTGTGGGAGACAGAAAATAAGGAAGTAAATAAGTATATAATATAAGGTAATAAGTATAAATGAGAAAAATAAAGCAGAAAAGAAGATAGAGTTTTGGGGGGAAGAGGATGTTAAAAAAAGTTCTAATGCTCTAGGTATGGCTCATTGAAATAGTCCTTCAAGCAAAATTGTGAAGGTGAAGGAGTTTTACTCTTTGAATCAGGATGTCAACTCTTAAGACTCTTCAGACTAGATCTTAGCCATTGTTTATAGATTTGCTCAAATGCCTAATTCTTTTTCAGCTGATTATGTTGGAGTTTATTATTCTTAATGACCAATATACTCTACCAATGTCAGAAGCCTTTTTGACTTTTGAGGGACAACAACTCCTCCAGTTTATAAACTTTCTCTCCCCACAGCCTTTCCATCCCATTCTCCTATGTCTACCCTCCCCCTCTGCACTCTCTTTTTTGGGGATTCTTTGTCAGCTGTGTACTCTGGCAAGGATCAACATTTTCTTGACATTCATCGCAGAGAAAGTGATGTATCTCTGGAGAGTGATCACCTGCTGCTTGCAGGCTGAGCTAAAAGCAGATTCTCTCACTGATGGGTATGACTGCATTTCCTGGGCACCTCCAATACACAAGGCTCTTGCCACAATAGCTTGGGATTTATTATTAATTACTTCGTATCCCAAATTAGTACGTATCTAAGTATCTTTTTGTTATCACAGAATGGAGAGCACATCATAATTAGTGTAAAACAAATGTCATTTTAGGGTCCAACACATAGTATCCTAAAAGAAAACAAAGTAAACAATTTATGTATTTTATAATGTATACAGGATAGGCCATAAAGTTGTTTTGCAAACCCATGTAGGTGATCCTGGTAGATTTGATTTACAGTATATCCTTCTTCTCATTTCATTCTCTCCATCCTCTATCCATTAATTTTTCTTATATCTATAAATAGGCTAATAAAGGAAAATACAGTATACAGTTCCTGCTTTCTTTGAAATCAACTATTAACTTCAGGCTTGGTACATTACTTTTTTAAAATCCTGTATTGGATAATAGAAGAGAATGGTATTTTTTATCATGCCATTAATGTGATTCCTTTCTTTATTGCTTAAAGTGTCAATCAGTCAAATTGAAATGGGTTATTACTCTGTTATCTTCTTCATTTTAATGATTTGGTTCTCACAGCATTACCCTTCATTACCTGTTCTCCAGAGGATTTGTTTTATTTGAAAATAATTTACCACTTAACATTGATGCATTTTTCTGATGTTGTTAGGTGGACGTGGTGTTACCTTTATAGAGTTGTAGTCATCAGAGTAAGAGGAAATATATGTAGTGTTTTATCTTTCGGAACTTAATGTACCAAACTTGATGTCCTGTAATGTTTCAAAGGGACGACAGAAGTCATTTGCAATTGAAGCTGAATATTCAGCCTTGTCACAAAAAGTCTTCCTTATTCAATTAGATTTTTTAGGTGCTTGCTTTAAAAAGTAATATCAGATCAGTAATGGGGAAGCAATCTTTGAAATCACTGGTGGGCCAAACCATGATAATAAAATACAAAAGTGCAACAAATGGTGGGGAATTTCAGACAGATTAGACATAAAAATTTTTTTTTATGGCAGATCTCTATGGGTTCTCACCATGATGACATTATGGTAGTTTGAAAAAAAAATGTGTACATCTCCTGCAGAGCCAATGAACTTGTTTTCTTTTGTATATTACGGAATTTGTAGTTATTTTATTAAATTTTCTTACAATGATAGCCAATTTAGCAAGCCCAAGGTTTTAGAGCATCTCTCAAGATGTAGGTTCCATTTGCACATTCATGTTCAAGACTCAAAGCAACAGCAGCAGCCTTTACGTATCCCATGATTAACACTTCAACCTCCAGCCCATTTGGTAAGGTTAGGCATTCATCAAAATGTCAGAATGATTAAATTACAAATCTAAAAGTCCTTTTATCAGACATTGGACTTTAATCTACTCTTTTCTGTAGTCATCACTTTTGCAACTGACTATTACTGTTTTTGGTCAAAAAATTGTACCTTGCAATCAAAATGGCTTGTTATCCAAATTGCTCTCTGATGCTACAAAATGTTGCTTGTAGAAAGTTCTCCTGAGCACCACTCTCCCTCTTCTCTAGAGTTTACAGTTAAAATGGAAGCAATAGAAAGTCAGGAGAACAGAGTGGGGCTGAGGGATGCCTGGCCTTTTCACTGCCAGGCTTGGGAGCCTAGAAAATTTACCTGGAGGCCCCTGAGTAACTGAATCTCTAAAAGATATTAAATGAGATTTCTTCACTATTTTATTCATAGCTCATGCTGACTTTTAAGTGTGCTTTTCTTTTGGAATTAAACTCTGACTGTAAGTGGCAGCTAGAATCGCCACCTGTCACAGGTAAGGTTTCCAGAAAACAAAATATTTACATATATCAAGTGTGAGAGGGACTGGGGAAAAATGTGATAAGCAAATAGAAATACATAGAAGGCTACAAAGTCTTTCTCAACCAGTCTCACTTGTAGGTGTTAAGCCCAAGACGCCATATTACAGGTGGATCAGCTTCAGGGGGAAAGAAAGAGCTTTCTTTTGGAAACAAACAAACCCTTCATTGTCAGTTCCTTTGCATGTGTGTTTCTACAAATTTTGGAGCCTAAACGGTTGGTTCCTTATTTTTTGTTTCATTGAAGCTGATGAATGCTAATAGGTTATTGATGGTGGTCATATTTCCCAGGCATGAAAAATGCTTGGGCAACAGGGAATGCATGACAGTTAATATTTGCAGAGAGAAGATGAGCATCAGTGGCTGAATTAGGTGCAGAGGTTTGCAGGTGATATTTAGGAACACAGTGACATCAAGGGAGAGGGTAGCCCATGGAACCACAGACCATAAATAGTTTCAGGCACACTAAAAATATCAGGACAGGAGAGGAGAGACTATGTGGAATTGCTTCACAAGAATGGCAGCTCCTTAAGAATTATAATGAGACCAGAAGGTACAGTGCTTTTCAGTACTTATAGTTTTTTTTTTCCGTTGGAAATAAGCAAAAGTGGAGAATTACCCGGGTTTACTTTTTTTTGTCTCTATCATTTATAGCCAATTGAACATGGTGGGGGAAAATGCATCTTCCTTCTAAGGCTCAGCTTCCTCAACTGAAACAAAGGATGAAAAAGTACCATACTTCAGAGTTGTTGCCAGGATTAAATGAAGATAATATATGTCAAGTGCCTAGCTCAAGGTTTGGTACCTTAGCACATGCTCCAGAAGTCATGGCAATTATTATTACATAATGGAGATACTATTTGGTGGTCTGTGTGTATTGTGAGAGAGAGGAGGGAGAGCGAGAGGAAGAAAGATAACTGTTTTTTTTTTTTTTTTTTTTTGCATTTTTGTGAATGTATAACTTTCTTCCAGCTCAGCTGAAGCATCCACCATGGAGAGACATGCTTCAGGATTGTTACCAGAGAAATTGAAATTCAAAGTAGTTATTTATAATTCTGTGAAGAAAGTCAATGGTAGCTTGATGGGGTTAGCATTGAATCTATCAATTACTTTGGGCAGTATGGCTGTTTTCCTGATACTAATTCTTCTTATCCATGAGTATGGAATGTTTTTCCATCTGTTTGTGTCCTCTCTTATTTCCTTGAGCAGTGACTTGTAGTTCTCCTTGAAGAGGTCCTTCACTTCCCTTGTAAGTTGTATTTCTGGGTATTTTATTCTCTTTGTAGCAATTGTGAATGGGAGCTTACTCATGATTTGGCTCTCTGCTTGTCTATTATTGGTATATAGGAATGCTTGTGATTTCTGCACATTGATTTTTGTATCCTGAGACTGCTGAAGTTGCTTATCAGCTTAAGGAGATTTGAGGCTGAGATGAACAGATCATCCTGCAAAGAGGAAGCAGTCACATTACCTTTGGAGTCATTTGTCCTTTTTCTTGATCTGGTAAGCCAAGTGCTAGAGAGGCTAGAAGAACCAAGGAACACGTAGGTAGGGTGAGATAACAGAAGAATACCCAAGCTGAATGGAAAAGAGGAGGTGCAAAGAAGCTTGCGTGGTGGACTAGGGACAAATATAGACCTGGAAGTCACAAGGACTTGATATCTTTCCAATTTGTCCTCTTACTCTTGTGTAATCCCTATTATGAGTTGAGTTTTGACCCCCCTCCACGCCCCACCACCGACCAAAAGAGATGTTGAAATCTTAAACTCCAACACCTGTGAATGTGACCTTACTTGGAATTAAAGTCTTTGCAGAAGATCAACTTAAGATGAGGTGATTAGGATATATTCTAATTCCACATGAATATATCCGTATATAAAAGGGAAATTTGGACCCAGAGACAGACACATCCACAAGAAGAAGACGAAGGCAGAGATCAAGGTGATCCAGCTACAAGTCAAGGAACACCAGAGATTGCCAGCAAACCACCAGAAGCCAGAAGAGAGGCCCGAACAGATTCTCCCTCATAGCATGCAAAAGGAACCAACGGTGCCAACACCTTGATTTCAGCCTTCTGACCTCCAGAACTGCAAGATGATAAATTTCTGTTGTTTAGGCCACCTAGTGTGTAGTGCTTGTAATGGCAGCCCCAGCAAACAAGACGGCCTCTTAACTGTCTCTCAGCAGCAAATTAATTATTTCTCCCCAACTCATACCATGAAAGATTTTAAACAGCTTACTCAAGCCCCCAAACAATAAAACTGTGATGAAATGGCTAAATAGTGCAGTGGCCATGGCGTATCTGAATGTAAACAGAAACATCATAGTAGGAAAAATTAAGTCCATTAGATGCAGTTGAGCTTCCAGCTTGTCTCTGGGCTTCCTGGAAAGCAAAGTGAAAGGAGGTAACTGGTCAGAGCTTTACTGTTACATACAATATAGCATTATAGTTTGTTAGGGGAAACAAAAACTTTTTCTTAGCCCTAAATTCTACAGGCAGTGCTGAATTCCTCCATAAACAATGCACTCAATAATATTTCCTTGGCAAATTTGGTATATTAACCATACACAGATGTATAGCATGGTAGCACAACCTCCAACTTGAAGGTGACATTTGTGCACACGTAAATTTCTATTTCTTAGAGTTGTCAAATCAAATCTTATAAACATAAGAAAGCTAAATAAACATCACAAAAAAATTACAAACAGGCATGACTCATTTCCATAAGTGACATCCTGACTCTATCTGGTCTAATTTTCACATAAGTCCTTTGCCAATTTACATCTCTCCTCAAAAGCCTAACGGAATCTGGCCGGATACCCCTGGTCTACCTCACCGTAGAAGTTTTCTCTTGTTTATTTTTTCATTCTGAGTTATTTTGAATATATCAGTCAACTTTAATCTGAACTTGCATTATGTTTTCAAATACAATATAAGAATTTAATTAAAAACAATGCTTCACTGATAGCAGCTCTACAATTCTATATTTGACATTGTAGTCAAAGGGAAGGCATGGATTGAAATCAGTCTAAAATGAAACACTTATCCTTCTATATTCTTGGAACACAAGTGCAAAATATCAAACATTCAGATAGGTAGGCATAACATTCAGATGTCAAGTGATGGAGATCTTGTTTTGAGAGGCAGCCTGTTTCAGGTATAAACACATCTCTCAAAGTCTATTTAGAAAATGGAGCTATATATATCTGCAACTTCTTTTGTTTTATTTTTTGTAGAGATGGGGTCTTGCTGTATTGCCCAGGCTGTTCTTGAACTTCTCACCTCAAGCAATCCTCCTGCCTCAGCTTGCCAAAGTGCTGGGCTTACAGGTGTGTGCCACTGTGACTGGACTCTGCAACTGCTTGATTCTGCCTGCAGGAGCCACATGGAGTAATTTAGTCCTTTATATATATATATATATATATATATATATATATATATATTATTTAATAAAAATATTTATATTTATTTATTTATTTATATATGTGGCCAAGTGCGGTGGCTCATGCCTATAATCTCAACACTTTGGGAGGCCAAGGCAGGCAGATCACATAATGTCAGCAGTTTGAGACCACCATGCTCAACATAGCGAAACCCCATCTCTATTAAAAATACAATAAATTAGCTGGGCCTGGTGTTGGGCACCTGTAATCCCAGCTACTTGGGAGGCTGAGGCAGGAGAATCACTTGAACCCAGGAGGTAGAGGTTGCAGTAAGCCAAGATTGTGCCACTGCGCTCCAGCCTGAGTGACAAGAGTGAAACTCCATCTGCTTATTTGTTATTTTCATCCCCTATTTCTTCCTGTCTCCATTGTTAAGCACAATTATTGGCATAAAATAGGTTTTTAATACCCATTTTCAGACTGTATTCTAGCCTGGGTAATAAAACAAGAATCCCATTCTCTCTCCCTCTTTCTCTTCCTCTTTCTTTCTCTCTTTCATTCTTTTTTTTCTTTCTTTTGCTGTTTCTTTCTTTCTTTCTCCTTTTCTCTCTTTTTCTAAAAAAAAAAAGAAAGAAAGAAAGAAAGAAATATATGTAAGTCACTAAACCTTTTAAAGGAAGATAATTAGGAAATAATTATCAAGCTGTTTTGGCCAAAATTCAGATTCTACTTCAACAAATTCCAAGGGATTGCCCAAATTATTTTTTATATTTAAAGCATGGCAAAGCATATGTTACATAATTAATTTTGTTCTGTCTTTCATTTGTTCTTAGAGGGATAATAGAAAAAAATTTTTGAGAATTTCTCTTTCTCTATATCATCAAATATGCAGTTTGTCATTGTTTATTCTCAGTCATTTCCATTCCCAATTTAAGTGTTGGATATAATAACCAGCTGAATTGAAGGCCTGATTCTATGAATAGCAATTTTAAGAAATGATTTGGGAGATAGGGGTGGATAACTGAACTTGGTAATAACAATAAAATGATCCCAATCAAAAGCTTTTGCATGAGCTTAGCCTGTACAATTAATAGTGACACTTCAGTAGCCACAGAGCCACTGCAAAAGTCATACCATCATTTCCCATTTACATTTCTCTCCAAGATTTCCCAGAGAAATGCCATCAAAAGCACAAATACTATTGGTAGGATTCCAAACTCTAAGAAACATCTTAATTCAGAAGATGTTAAAACATCAAAATAGAGAGGAAAATGTTGGCATGATTACTGTTTATGACTAGCTTCTGCTCTCTGCACCGAAGATCTTAGCTATTTCCTTCATTTTACAGTTGAGATTCAGAAAAAGTACATAGGAAGTACATAGTAAAGCCTTCTCTCTGCATATTTTTGCTATTTGGAAGGACAAATGGAAACAACACTAGGACTTGATACTTTTAGTCATACTCTGTATTGTAGACTCAGAAAGGAAAAAACACAAGCT
Source organism: Plecturocebus donacophilus (assembly GCA_004027715.1). NCBI lineage: Eukaryota > Metazoa > Chordata > Mammalia > Primates > Pitheciidae > Plecturocebus > Plecturocebus donacophilus. Next base: position 116,742 of record PVKP010002734.1, read on the forward strand.
GTTTTCCCTCCGCTCTCACGTCACAACAGTCAACACTGGAGACTTCTGTGACCAAATGTGTGGCAGTTTCTCCACTCCAACAAGCAACAAACAATCAGCCAATTCTGCAGGGTGTCCTCCAGTTTAATTCCAACACAACCTGGATGGAGATATCATCAGATCCCATAGCTTAAAGGCTCAGTCCCACAAGACCACCCTTCACCCTTCATTTCACATGGCAGTCACAAGCCCTAGGTTGTTTTACCAGTGCTTTTCACCAATGGGCTATAAATTGGGGTTCCCTGACCCTTTCTTGTGTTCAGTGACTTTGCTAGAGTAGCTCAGAGAACTCAGGAAAAGAAGTTAATCGGTTTGTTGTGAAGGATATTACAGAGAGTACAGATGAAAAGATACATAGGGAAAGGTATGAGGCAAAGGATGTGGAGCGTCCATGCCCTCCCTGGGAACACCACCCTCCAGGAATCGCCACACATTCGGCTATCCAGAAGTTGTCAGAACCTAGTTTTTTGTGCTTACAGAGGCTTCATTACAAAGCCATGACTGATTAAACCATTGGGCATTGGTGAACTACTTAACTTTCAGCCTCTCCCATCTGTGGAGGTTGGGAGGTCGGACTGAAAATCCCAACCTTCTAATTCTGCACTTGTCATCTTTTGGTGACCAGTCTCCATCCTGAAGTGACCTAGGGGCTGCCAGCCCTCAGTCAAATCATTAGAATATGAAAATATATTATTTTGGAGACTCTAAGGATTTTAGAATTGTATGCCAGGAAGTGGTGTCAAGACCAAATATATATTTTATAATATCACAGACACATGCATAGGTTGTTCAGTTTTTTCTAAGGGAAGTTGAAAAGTGTTTCAACCTAAATTGCCCTATTTCTTCCTTCTACAGTTCCTTCCTATAATTCTGTCTAATGTAGTTTAGAAGAACATTGAGGGGAAACAACTTTTACTTGATCAGAGGATTCATTGAACTATTCACTTACCAAGGGTTCAACTGAAAGGTAGATTATCTCTTCATTTTAGAATTTCTTTTCTTAACTGATTTGTTGTTTATATTGAGTGAAGTGCACCAATATTAAGTAATACATCTTGAAAATGTTTAACATATTTAAAGGTAACAGCTACGGTATCTTCTGTTACCCTATATTAGTTTTGTCTGTTTATGACCCGAAAACAGATTGTTGCAGAAAATATGTACTCTTTGTATCTTAGTTTTTTCTCTGAGTTGAATGCTTTTTATTTTCATCTGGCTTCTTTCATGTGTCAGTATTTTACTTTATTGTTCTGTTGTATTCTGTTAAATGTTGGTTTTAGATGCAGTTGAGCTTCCAGCTTGTCTCTGAGCTTTCTGGAAACCAAAGTGAAAGGAGGAACCTTCTTGGTCAGAAAAGCACGTTGTTTTTTCATTGTCATGTTGATGGAGATACGGGATGATTCCAGTCAGGAGCTGTTATAAATAAAGTTGATATAAGCATTCTTGTATATATCTTTTGCTGGACATACATATTGATAGAAGTGGAAGTGCTATAGGTAGATGTATATTTAGCTTTAGTTGATACCGCCAGACTTTTGCAAAATAGTTGAACTGGTTTATATTCTCACAAAGTATGAGACTTCCAGGTGCTCCACATTTAATATTATCAGTGTTTTTAATTTTAGCCATTCTGGTAGAGTAAGTTGGTATTATATTGTGATTAATTTGCATATTCTTGATGACTAATGACGTTTGGCACATTTTCATAGATCTTAGCTGTTTGAATATCTTTTTAGTGAAGATGTTATTCCAATTTTTGCCTTTTTATAAATTGGTTTGTTCATCTTTTTTTGTATTGATTTGGAAGAGTTCTTTTTACATTCTGCTTACAGGTACTTTGTAACATATGTGAGTTGCAAACATGTTTTTCCACTTTATGACTTGCCTACTCACTTTCTTTTTTTTTTTTAGAAAAAGAGAGAAAAGGAGAAAGAAAGAAACAGCAAAAGAAAGAAAAAAAGAATGAAAGAGAAAGAAAGAGGGAGAGATTTTAGAAAAAGAGAAAAGGAGAAAGAAAGAAACAGAAAAAGAAAGAAAAAAAAGAATGAAAGAGAGAAAGAA